>PVJD01001504.1:0-262462 GCA_004026545.1 Mormoops blainvillei
TTGTTTATTGTTTATTCTATTACAGTTGTTCCAATTTTTGATAAAGATTAATTTATAAATTAGGCACAGTGAGAGATTAAAAACAACAGCTAATATAAAAGAGAACAATTATGACAAGACACTGTAATAAAAGTTATGTGAATGTGATCTCCCTCTCTCTCAAAATACCTTATTGTACTGTACTCGCCCTTCTCCTTGTGATGGTGTGAGATGATAAAAAGCCTACACAGTGAGATGGAGTGAGGTGAATGGCATAGGCCCTGTGTCTCAGCATTAGGCTACCACCGACTTTCTGATGATACATCAGAAGGAAAACCAAAACTGGCAAAAATTTCTTTTTCCTTCTTCACAACTTCACAGTTGGAAAACTCGTTGTTACCATAGATCTTAGTGACCTCAGCATGCGACATTTTTCCTCCTCCTTATTAAGTCATGAGCTTTCACCTTGTCACTCAAAGGAAGCACTTTACAGCTTTTCTTTGGCAAATGTGAATTGCCAGCACCTTGGAGCCATTATTAGGTAAAACAATGGTTACACAAGCATAGCATTGTGATACCACCACAGTTAACCTGATAACCAAGAAGGCTACTAAGTGACTAATGAGCAGTGTGAGTGGGGGTCTATACAGCGTGGATACTCTGGAGAAACGGGTAATTCATGTCTCACAGGAACGAGTGGGTCACAAGATTTCATCACACTGCTTATAATGGTGCACAGTTTAAAACTAATGAATTGTCTATTTCTAGAGTTTTCCATTTAATATTTTTGGACCAGGGTTGCCCAACAGTAACTGAAATCACAGAGAGTGAAGCTACCGATAAAGGGGATCTATTGTACTTTCAACAACCATTACTATGATAGTTTGTGATTCACTGAGCCTAACAGGTTGAGTGAAATCATGAAACTATTCACTAGTAGACTAACCATTGTTCCCAATGGTGAGTCAATGAGTCTTAGAAATTTCAAAAAAAAAAAAAACCCAACCAAACACTTCTAAATAATATCACTTTCCTTTACTTCTTAGGAGATCACATATCTTGACTTGGGAATTGACTGACTTTGTAAATTTGGCCAAGTGGCATAACCACCATGAGATACTTTCTAATCTGCAAAGGAGGGGAGAGGATAAAATGTATCTCATTGAGCTGCCACAAAATTCAATGAGATAATGCATGTAAGACATGTAATAAACACTCAGTAACATGAATTTCCTTCTCACTAAAAAGCATTAAATGCATATTATTTTGAACAATGTCTTAAAATTTAAAACAAAAGTCTTGAGCTGTGCATTAGAGAATGTACTTCATTCCACTCATAGTGATTGCTGCTGAGACTGTTAAAACAATACTTACGAAAGCCTGGTGAGAGAGGAGAGCATACTTGGATTAATTCATAGCACTGTCAATGTATTAGTGTGATTAAAAGAGTTGTTGACTGATGGTTTCCCCACAGTGTTTACAGTGGGCATTACCGTCGGTTCATTACAGTCAACATGCATTCATTTGAAATGTAATAAATCTTTATCGTAACTTATCTTTTTAAGATTCTACAATTCATATAAATGGCTCTTATGGACAAGCCCACTTTACTTTTATTAATTGAAATCTATGATTTGGCACCTTTAATTTATTGTAGTTCTTATAAAAAGCACTGAATGAGGAAGAGGACATGTGCTTTATTATGTGCCACTCTAGCAGAAATGTAACATACAGTGAACAAAAATGACTTTCCTAAAGTGAACATTATAACCTAATTAGTTACCTCTGCCTTATAAATTTGGGCTAATTAGCAAAACAAAAAACAAACAAACAAAAAGAGAATTGCATCTCAGAGTGGTTATGTCACTCAGCCAGAATTACATGATCAGTCAGTCAATGGTCAAGTCAAGATTTAAGCTCGTCTTCTTGATTCAGAGTTAATATTCATTCTATTTGCTGTGTTCTCTCAAGAAGTGTATTTGGGGTTTTCATGGAAATTGCTAGGACTCACTGACCCAAGGTTGGGCAAAAAAAAGTAGTCTTCACTGTTTGTATTATCTATATGAAAAGCAAAGCTCTTTGAAAACGTGAATCCCTCTTTCTTCACTCCTCCTATTTAGTAAAGCGGTTTTATGTTTAACCTACATTGATGGGTAATTCGAAATTAATTTGTAGAGACAGCTTTTAATCATTCATGTTGATAAAAATATTTTAAAACACATACAATATTTTAAAACACTGACCAATCAAAACAGATAGTGGCTATATATCACAAGCACTACAGGGTGAATAATAAAAACTTCACTTGTACCAATTTTTAATTGGTACCAGTTCCTAAAGTCAATGAGTTATATGTAAACCAATAACATACTGTATAACGATAAAATTTAAAGGTAATGCTGCTTCCTTTTTTTACAGCTGAGTAGTATTCCATTGTGTAAATGTCCCATAGTTGTTTTATCCACTCATCTACTGATAGAACTTAGGTTACTTCCATTTCTACGCAATTGTAAATAATGCTGCAATGAACATAGGGGTGTTTATGTTCTTTTGAATTAGTGTTTTACCCTTTGCGACAGCATAGATGGACCTGGGGAACATTATGCTAAGTGAAATAGGCCAGTCAGAGAAAGACAAATACCTTTATAAACTTTAGGAATATTAACTAAACAGTTTTCCAAAGTAGTTGTACTTACACACTAATTACAAATGTGTGAGAGTTTAGTTGCGTTATTCATATACTTGCCAACACTTGATATGGCTTTTCTTTATTATAATAACCATTTGGTGAGTAGGTATGGTAGGATGTTGCAAATTCAATTTTTGTTTCTATAATGAATTTGAATGCATTTTCCTATTTCTATTGGTCACTTGGATATCCTCTTTTACAAAGTGCTTGTTCAAGACTTCTGCCCACTTCTATATTTGATTGTATTTTGATTATTAATTTATAGAAATTCTTTACATATTGTGGATACAAGTTCTTTGCTAGATCAAGATGATGCAAATATGTTCTCCAAGTCTAGGACTTTTTTTTTTTTTTTACTGCTTAATGATATTATTTGATAAACAGAAATGTGTAGTTAAAATGTAACTTAGTTTACTTCTCTTCTTTATTTTTCTTCTGTTTATGCTACATGATTAGTTCATTTTTAAATACTATTTACATAGCCTTTGTTAAGCTACATCAGGAAAAGATTCCCATATGATTTTTTTTACAAGCCTTTTCTGATTTGCCTTTCACATTTGTTTCTACAATCCATCTGGAGTTCCTTTTTGCATATGGTTTAGCATCTTTTAAAAAAAAATCATTTCTGAAGTTGGGTCAGAGTTTTGTTTATTTATTTAAATATTTTATTTGTTCATTTAGAGAGAGGGGAAGGTAGGGAGGGAGAGAGGGTGAGAAGCATCGGTGTGAGAGAGAAATACCGATCAGCTGCTTCATTGGTTGCTTCCCGTACATGCCTCAACCCAGGCACGCACCCTGACTGGGAACAGAACTCGTGACCTTTTGCTTTGTGGAATAAAGTCTAACCCACTGAGCCATACTGGCCAGGGAGGGTCAGAGGTTTAAATATTACTTTCATCTGGGAAGCAAATACTGCATGGTGTCATCAATTTTTAAAAAAATAAAAAAAAATAACTTAAACCTAGAAATGAACTAATGAAATTTGGTATTCTTCTTTGAACAATAATGACATGCTGTAGTATGTTAGGATAGAAGTCAGGTGAACTTTTCATCTACCACAGCTGTCAAAATTAAAGTAAACTATTTTCTGGGTATTCTCCTTAGTCATAACATGTGTGGGTTCTGATCCAGGTCCCTGTTAAGACCTTTCCTTCCAGTTCTAATCATATCCCTCCTTAAATACTTTAATGCCATCCTGGTTAAAGGCAAGAAAATTGCATTGGTTGCCCATTTTAAATGATTAATTTAAAATATTTCAATTATGTTAAAATTTAAAAATATTTCCCCAAATATCATCCATCCTTATTAGCTGCTTTATTTCCCAATATTTCTATCCACTATTTTACTTCTCTTCTTTCTACTTACTTATTAACATATGTTTACATACTTCATTTAGTCAATCATATTTTTAATATAATTCTACCATTTGCATCTGTAGAGCACATCAGTCACTATGGAATTTTTTGACTTCTCTAGATAATAATCGGATTTGTTTATTCCATGACTCTCTATAAGTTCAATTTAAATCATAGCCAAACGCAAAGTAAGGTTTAAAATAAATGAGACTGACTTGACCACACAATATAGTTAATATTTTACATTTCATATTAAAAAGAGAAGGCATGAGAATCTAATGATTAAGTAATTCTATAATTCCAAATGCATATATGTGAAGAAAACCCTTTGTCTGATAATGTAACAAAGCAGTCAGATTCTCTTTGTTTTGATGTCATTCTGCCTTTAACATGAACTTACAAATTAACTCCAGATAAGGAATAATACTACCCCTGCTTCTGACCCATTCTGACCTGATAATAACACCTGAGTAACTGTCTCATTATAATTTTTTTAAAAATTGCTATAAGAAGAGTATTTGGAAAACAACTATTACAGTTAACCTTAACAGCTTTCAAAAATGCAATACTTTTAAGCATTCGTAATATAATAAAGTGGATATATTTAGGAATACTAAAGGCATTATTGAAATACATAAATGATAGTAATTATTTAATAATACTGATACATAATTAAATATTTGTTCCTGATATAACTGAATGCGACTTTATAACTACAGGTATTTAAATAACTGCGTTCGTAAACTGGCTGCACCTATAAGAAATCATGGCTGAAAGTAAGACACTCACGAAATGCAGCCATCCTCCTGTCTAAGGAGCAGAACAAATGTACCTTTGGTAAGAACGGGCCCCAAACAATTAAAACATTGACTTATTGACATTCAGAAATTTTGTCCTGCACTCATAATAGCAAAAATGAGTTTATAAATTACCTGCGTATATAACACACATGATTTGAAGGCTGCTCTTTAGCTGCCACAACCCAATGGAAATAAAAGGACAGCAATTAAACAAACATCTTAATTATCATAAACTCTGAGGAATAGGGAAACAGAGAGCTAGGAAGCATTCATTCATTTTCATGCCAGAATGTGCTTTATTTAAGCTTGGTACAAATCACCGAAACATTTGAAATCTATGCTAAGGTTAGACATTAATGGAGATGTCTCTGAGCAAACTATACTGAGTGAAGAATGACTATGCCACCTAACATCAATTTCCACTATGAAAAAAGCATTTACATTATAATAAACATATTTATTCTGACTGTAATGCATCTACACAATTTAAAAATAATTAGTCAATTGGGGCATATCAGCCAAAAATACCAGGCAAGCAAGTTGGATTGAACAGAGAAGAAGCAAAACGACAAAACAGAACAACCAGTTTAATCCTTGAATAATCACTGATCTGAAAGTAGTTCAATGCATTTTTGTCAACTCTGCGACCAAATACTTCTTTACATTCTCCTGAGACCTTTTACTTATATCCATCTGTCCTTGCCTCTGGGGATCAGGCCAAAAAAAAAAAAATTCTAATCCCTTTTCATGAACAGACCTTAACCTTTCCAACACACACACACACACACACCCCTCGTTGTCCTCTAATTTCCTTTCACCTCTTTCCAAGATAGTAGTGTGTGAACTATTCTTCATCAACCTGGGTCCATTGAGTTGTCTCCCTTATGAATGTGTCCGATTTTTCCACAATTGCGTGCAGAATTCCAGTCTGATCATTTCAGTCCAGGTTATACCAGGCTTCCTATTCCCTGCTCCAGACACTCTTCATACAGCCATAATCACATAACTCTCTAGCCTCACCCTGACTCAACTAAAACCATGTTTGTGCTAACAAACCTGAGTCTTTAAAAAGAATGCTGTCTTTTTTTAAAAAATGTGCTTCTATTTAGCCAAATCTTGTTCATTATTTACAGGCATATATAATGTGTGGTAGGTCTTCCCATTATTCCATGTTGTGCTTGTTAGAAATTTTCAAATTTTAGCTGCACTATCAAAATTGTATTGCTAAGTGCTTCCTAATACCTTCCAATCATCTTCCAAAATTTGATGCCATGGATAGGCGACTAACTTGGGAATTTCAGAAATCTCATTTTATGACCCCTATGTGTTGGCCACCTGAAACATCATAAGTTTTGCTTTTCACTGGAAAGTTCCTGAGAAGGGTGTGCTCTTCAGAAGGGCAGAACTCTGGCACCAGATAACTTGATTTTTAATTCAAGCTCTGTTACTTTCTAGTTGCATGATCTTGACGAGTTAAACTCCCTATGCCTTATTTCTTTACCAGCACAAAGGAAATAATACCTACCTTATAGTGTTTGCATGTCTGTATGTGTATGTGGACTCATTTAATTAAAGCACATTAGTTACTAAGAAATCACCAAGTACATAGTAAACCTTAGTCGGAGCTGTTAACTTGCAGGCAATTTGTCAGAATTGAGACCCAAATAGTGGTCAGGTTTTATGTTCTATCAGGCAGTAGATTTTCAGGATTTATTATGCTTATGAATCACCTTGCTTAGATGTATATTGCTAAGTTTCACCTGATTTGTTAGGTCTCTGGACAATTTTTTAAAAGTAGAGTATACAAGCACATAAGATAATGAACAGAATTTGTTTTTATTTTTATTATTTAACTTCAAACCAATTCTTACTCAGATATATGCTATCTGAATTTTTTAAAATTCATTCTCAGCTTTCACTCAGAAACATTTACCTCCAAAATAATCATTATCTCAAGCCATTTATTGGTAACAACTCATTGATTTCCACTGAATTCCTTGCTTTTAATGAAATTCTACTTTTGTTACAGAACTCAAGCCTAAGTAATCTTCCTTAATTCACAGAGTTTTCCAAAAGTACAGTCACTCAAACTTGTCCTCGATTCTGTGTCCTAAGAAGTATTAACAGGCGCATAACATGCTGTTCACATATGATGTCTCCCTCCTCAGAGTCAGCTGAGGTATGAAGGCTATTGGTGATGCTGGTCACAGAGAATTCCAAGAGCTACCACCATAACTGATGAAATCTGAGAGGAGGATTTAGTTGACAAGAAGTGGGCTGGGAGTCCATCCCCAGGGGCAGAAAGGTCAAGAGGGTGCTATCTTCTAACCTCAAGCAAAAGTAGCAGAGAATTCTAAGGGACTGCTCAGAGAACTGGAAGTGCAGCCCCCGCAGCTGTGGATGCGGTGGATCAGTGAGAGGGCCTTGCTAGAGAATCCTGCTACAGAATGCAGCTTGCCAGGGCAAGAGGGTCCTAATAGTAAGAGCTTCGCAAAGGGACTGAAGCGAGGGAGCTCTGGAGAAGCCTGGCAAAGGAAAGGCAATGCCCAGCTAAGGCAGTTGCAGAGAGAGTGAACCACTAGGGGGATTCTGCACAGATTCACGAAAGTCCAAAGAGAGAGTTTTAAACATCTGCTAAACCCAGAGAAGACATGATCACCATCATCCTTCTCTGCTTTCTTCCAATTCCAGTTAGGCCGAAAACTGAGGTTATCTTGCTGTGAGAAGAGCAAGAGAATGTGGAAGATAAAATTTTAAATAATGTTTGGGATTTGTTACAGTATTTGGGACCAAGCGATTTTAATTACTGAACCAAGACTCTTTGGGTAATTTAAAGTGCCTCTTTGTTTGCCCTGGCCAGTGTGGCTCAGTTGGTTGGGGCGTCATCCTGCAAGTCGAAAAGACAAGGGTTTGATTCCTGGTCAGGGCACATACCTAGGCTGAGAGTTTGGTTCCCAGGCGGGGAGTGTACAGGAGGGAAGCAATCAATGTTTCTCTCCCACACCGATGCTCCGCTCCCCCGCCTTCCTTTCCCTTTCTCTAAAATCAATACGCATGTCCTCTGGTGAGGGTTGAAAAAAAAAGTGACTCTTGGTTTGGCTTTGGCTTTTCCAGAGACAGAAACATACATAGTCACTCATGAAGCAGGTGTAAGGGGAGAGTGGAAGACAAAAATACTGATTTCTAACTATATCATATGAGACCTGCCTACTCAAACTGATTATATATGTGTGTGAAAAACAGGAAACCAAAAAAATTAGACTGAAGCAAAATAAAATTTAAAGCCTCTGTCACTGGCAAGTCTGTTAGAAGTTCTCGCTATTGGGCTGAATATGAAAATTTCCTATTTAATTCAAGTCTGTGGAAGTTTAGGTTGCAGCTTCTGTTTCCTATCTGCGATGGCAACCTTTTGGGATAGATTTCCTACACAAAGCCAGATTTTTCAGTAGGCTCTTCATCCAATTAAGCTATTGAAAATGTGCATCCTGTTAGGTTCAAGATGGTAAAATTGCTACACAAGTTTTCCCTCCAGGCCTTTCCAAATCGCACTGAATGACAGTGAAGATGCACAAGGAACAGTATTAATCTACCACAGAGAAGAAAATAAAATGAGTTTACAGGGAATTTCTGAAAATGGTATATCTCCAGGGTCTAGCCTGAGTACAGTGTCCCATAGCAACCATGCCCCAATTAAAAAGGCCTAACAGAGATTCAGCTTGGAAAGCCGATAGGAGGCAGATTAGGGATGTGCTGATGGGTAAAACACAACAGCAGAATTTATATCAAGATGTAAAAGGAGATGGAAATGAGCAAAATATAAAAAGAAGTAAAGGCTTTATTTAAGAGATCAGAGATCTAACTAAAATGATTTCCAAAAAGGACAGAAGAAATCGAGGGGAAGAAATTACCAAAGATGTGAGAAAAAATTTACACAGCACTGAAGAAAGTACTTAGTCCTTAAGTTGAAATGGCTCACCTTGCGAGTGGAATGGAAGAGGCACGTCTTGTCCTAACACATATCTATGACATTTTATAACTCTAAGGAGAAAGAGAAAATCCCCAAACCTTAGAGAGCCTAAAAATCAGATCATCTCTAAGAGAACAAGAATCACTCTGTTATCAGACATCTGATGAGCAAAAAGAAATGTTAGATTATATTGGAGTGTTCAAATTAAAAAAAACAAACAACTTTTGGATTTAAAGTTTCAAGTCCAGTGAAGGGCTAATCGAGAATAAAGGTACAATGAACACACTATGGCATGCAACTATTAACTTTTACTTCTTTACTCTTTAATTCCTGTTCTGGGAAATCAACTTGAGTGTATACTCTTGCAACATAAGGGTCCAACAAGATAGAAGCTATAAAATCCTAGAAAACAGTGCCTCTAATACATAAGTACACTTAAGAGAAGACAACTGTGAGGTATGCCTAGAAAAGCAATATTTGGTAGCACAGCAGAAGGTCAAGGGCTGTGGGAAGGAGCTCACTCGCTGGAAAAAGAAATCCTTAGATAACTGAAAAGCTGAATAATTTAAAATAATAAAGGAGTATACTGCTGCTGTGAACCAGTAAAAACAAAGGCAATAAAAAAATCTCAGGAAAACATAAAAGGAAAACAGTGAATGTTAAAATATAAAACAAATAGATCACAATTTTAAATTGAAAGTAAAAGAAAATAGAATGAAGTAGAGAGAGAGAAAAAAGAGGATGAGATAAGCCATCTGGCCTTGATGCTAGAAATATGTACTTTTAAGAGGCACACTAATAGTGTTTCATTTATACTTTTGAGGGGAAAAAGGAGGGATGTTTAAATTTTGTTTTATCCAATTTATTTTTATCTATGCTATAAATTAACAAATAATCTTTTTTAAAGATTTTATTTATTTTCAGAGAGAGGGGAAGGGAGGGGAAAGAGAGGGAGAGAAACATGGATGTGTGGAGAGAACCATTAGACAGCTGCCACTAGCACATCCCCACCCAGGGACCTGTCCCACAACCCAGGCACGTGCCCTGGCCAGGAATCAAACTGGTCACCTTTTGCTTTGCAGGACAATGCCCAACCAACTGAGCCACACTGGTCAGGGCTACCTTAGCAAATATTTTCTGAGAGACCCTTGTTACTTGTTTTGAAAATGATTCCTTACGGGAGGTTTTCAACTCAACTACTAATGTGTGCTGCTCCTGCTGATGCATGCGTTGCTAGAATTCAGAGGGTGTGGCTGGCCGTGTCCTATAACACCTGCGCCATTTCTGTCCGAGCCATCCCACTGAAATGAGAAGTCTGCCTTCTAATGGCTGTACTAATGCTTCTGCTAGACATGGCCACTGCCATTTGCCACATCTAGAGCTGCTTCACGCTGGGAGCTGTGAACCCCTCCAGTTGAGTACGGTCAGTAAAGTCTTAGCATGTGAAGGTCTGTGCTGGCAGATGTCATCTGGGCATTAGACATAATAGTGTCAGAATACAGATACTTGAGGACAGAGCTCCAGCAGAAAAATGCAATACCTGCTAAGGTCTCAGGTTGTGATGGATGAGAACTAAGTTTCCTTTGTTTTGTGCCTAAAACTATTGATATAACTCTTGGTATATAGTAGGCACCTAAGAGAGGCTCATTGAATGAAGGGGAGGCATAACTTAAATGAGGAATTGAGTAAACGATATTCTGACCAGTTAGTTTAGTCAGACATAATCCTAGTGGATATTTCGCTCATGAATATTCTTAGTGAGTATTCCTCTCATGAATGGTTAACAGTTTAAAATATATATTGAAGTTTTTTTATATTACTTTAAAATGTAGCCATTGCTTTGTTCTCCATTTTACCATTCCTTCAAATCTAAATAAGATTCATGCAGATTTATACACATTAAACACTCAGTAAAAATTAGCTACTATTATGATTTTTTAAGAGTTGGAGAATAACAGAGAGGTAGAGTTAGAGATAAAGATAGGTAGAGCTAAAGAGATATAACACTAGCAGCAGAGGGAAAGAAGGGGAAGGGAGAGGGTGAAGAGAGACTAGAAAGGCAAAATCAAACTTTCTCTCATTATATAATGGAATATGTAACTGCCAAGCCTGAATTAATAATGTGAAGATGTAAGACTTCTGGTCATTACCTGGAACCTGATCCATTCAATTGCAGAACTAACTACTAATTTGAATTGATTTTGGTTATACCCACAAACACTGAGCCATATACTTTGTTCAAGTTAGTGAATAAAACACATTATTTATAGTTATAAGTCAGTGAACTGAATTTCAAACACAAGAGTACAGTGGTACCATTTTTCCATAGTTTCACTTTCCACAGCTTCAGTTTCCTATAGTCAACTGCAGTCTGAAAACACTACATGGAAAATTCCAGAAATAAACAATTCATAAATTTTAAATTGCTTGCTCTTCTAAATAGCATGATAAAACCTTGTGCAGTCCTGCTCCATCCTGTCTGGGATGTGAATCATCCCTTTGTCCAGTGTCTCCATGCTATCTATGCTCCTGCCCAATAGTCACTTGGAAGCCACCTACGTTACCAGGTCCACTGAAGTGGTATCTCAGTGCTTGTGTTCAAGTAACCTCTATTTTACTTAAAAGGTACCAAAGCACAAGAGTAGTGATGCTGGCAATCCGGATATGCCAAAGAGAAGCTGTAAAGTGCTTCCTTCAAGGGTACAGGAAAAAATTTAATATGTACATATAGGGTCTGGTACCCACTGGTGAGCTTGGAGCATGTCCCCCATGAAAAAGGAGGGAGTACTATGTATCAAAATGTTTATTGTTATGATTTTGTATGGATAATAAATACTAATTGCTCCACAACACCTGGGGTGCAAAAGAAAGGTCACGCCACTTTGCTTTTGCACAAATCAAATAAAAGCTGGGACTGAAGCCACTGACCTAATAAGAAATCTAATTTCAGAGTTTCTTGCCTTCTTCCTTAGATTGTGGAAGAACCTAGGATGTTACTGCCTGAAAAATGGGAGAGAGAACACTCTGCTTATGGATGCGCTGCCTTTAATCGATGAAGATGTTCTTGGATGGACAAGGGTAAACTCCATCCACCCACGGGGCGAAACATCCAGAGCCTGAGCACACAAAGGCATGCAGAGGAAAACGACTTTTCATTCTTTAGGTGATAAACCTATAAAAAAATACAACGAGACAGGACAGCAATACACTTAATACTGATTTGTGGGCATGCGTAATATGAAACATTTGAGTAGAAAGTGGTCACTCCCCCTTCATTCTCTTACATTTCCTTTCCTTCACTGTGCAGGGGTCTCTTTGTATTGAAGGCTGCTCAGTACAGTTGGAGAGCCAGTGAGAATACGACGTTCCACGAGATTTTCGAACTATGTTAGTGTCATTTCCATAGAGTGCCTTCTGAGCTGAGAGGAAGATTTTCCCCTCACCTCTTCATTAACTTAAGAATCACTTAAATTTTCCTTCATATCTGCCCTAGAAAATGGGCTCAGCATTTTAGATTCAATTTTGATTTGTCCTGTCAGGTAGTAAAAGGAAGGAGGGGTCGAAGAAAAGGAAGAAGGGCAAGAAGGGGGGGAGAACAAAGGTAAGAAGAAAAGGAAGAAGAGAGTATGGGAGGAAGGAGGTAAAAAGAAGGAGAAAAAGAAATAGAGAAGAAGGAGAAAGGCAGGTAGGCATGAAGGAATCTCAGTCTAAATAAAAGATAATTAATGATACAACAATCAGATTTTACTTAGGATTCTAAAAAATACAAATCTTATTTTAAATATCACATCATTTTAAAAAAGTTTCGATTTCAACCCCTTTTAGGAAGTCTTGGATTTGAAAACTTGACAGATTCTGACTAAAATTGTTTTACTCAAACTTTACTTTGGCTTTACACCATTGGCCAATTGAATGTTTTTTCTTTGAAAAAGTCCTGTAAAAGTAATTGTTGTAATGACCACAGGATGCTGTTGAGGACGTCGCCACTGCATGAGAGTATGCCGGCTTCATGAAGAACTTCTGAAGGAATTTTTTCACTTTGCAGTAACAAGACAAGTTGTATTTTTCCTTTTTCTTCAAACATACTAAATCATGTGAGTGGTGATATCACCCTTTTATGCAGAGCCATAAAAAAGTTCACAGCCATGCCTACAACTCTCCTCGGGCATGCCGTGAGCCTCACGTACACTCAGGTTTCACAATTTCAGCAGGCTCATTCCTGTGTTCTTGTGCTTTCGCCAGGGAAATTATTGCTGGTATAGTATCACTGAGGAAAAGTGAATTTATATTCCATTTTATTATTTAAAAATCACTAAGAAGTATGATTTATATATTATAAGTTTCCTGACACAATGTTTAAAATCAAAATCAAACATGCTAATATATATGTAGGAGATCAATATAGATAGAAACATATGTATATATAGATATATTTACCTCCAGGAAATGTTTCAACCTGGAACAGCTTATTTTTCTGAGAGTTCCTGGTGGTAAAGATTTTAGTCTAATTTATAAAGTATGTTCTTTGTTCCTCCAAAGGCTCATTCTATTCAATAAGTGTTCCAACACACAGAGTACAGTGAAACAGGAAGTGCACTGTAGGATAACACATACAAATGATGTACAGGCTTTTGGCATGACTAATCTTACAATGAAGAACTTTTAAATTCATAATAATTAACTCTGTCTCCCTGTTTCCATTCAATGGTTTTCCATAAGAAATTCAAATCAAATTATGCTAAACAGCAATTAGTTATAAATTTTTCAGGGGAATTATTCGTTTGTTTTTGTTGTTTTTTTTTTTTTACCAATAAAAGCCAAGACTTCATAAAAGCCATTAATTAGTGTGTCTTTTGTCTTAGCAGGGAAACTAAGAATTGCAGCCCTTGAACTTCATTTAACCTTTAAGAGGATCTCTGCAGACGGAGGTTGGTGACACAGGATAGAAAATATCCTAGAAAACCAAGATGACATTTTTTTTTCTTTTCTCTTTCATTTTTTCTTTCTTTTTTTCTTTCTTTCTTTTTTTGGAGGGGTACTGGTTAAACAAAGGTGAAGAGATTATCCAAAAATTGTTATTGATGCAACTTTTTTGGATACTAGCTTTGTCAAACTGTAAAATTCCTCTTCATTATTACCCAGTAATGTGTGCAGCCAACATTCCTGACCTTTACCTCATCTCCAACTTCCACCCTCATTACATGGCTTTATTTTCTGTGTTTGTTTGAATTTTTTCAAGAAGTATGCATTTAATATCGAAGGAATCATTAGTTTTGCACCAGAATCAATTATACAGCAGTTGTATATAGACCTTCTGTAGTAGGGCCCTACGGCTAACAAATTACTACAAATTAATGGCATAAAACAACATGAACTTAATTATCTTTGAATTCTGGAGACCAGAAGTCTAAAATCAGTTTCACTGGGCTGTCAGTAGGGCTTCATTCCTTCTGGAAGTTCTAGGGGGAAGCTGGTTCCCTTGCCTTTCCAGCTTCTTATTGCCACTTGTATTCCTTGGCTTGCAGCCTCTCCCTCCATCCTCAAAACATATTATTGCAATCTCAGCCAACATGGTCACAAAACTTTGTCCTCTAAGTCTGGCTCCTCCTGTGTCCCTTTTAGATGAAGGCTTGTGAGTAGCTCAGGCCACTCAGATAATCAGGATAATCTCCTATTTTCAAAATCCTTAACTTGATTACTTCCAAGAGTTCCTTCTTCCTTGTAAAGTAACCTTTACAAGCTTCAGGAACTAGGACATGGACATAGCTATCATTATTAAGATTCACATTCATCCCACCTGCAAAATACATTCAGCCCATCCTAATATCCTCCAGAGTCTTAACCCATTATAGCACGAGCTCAAAGTTAAAACTCGGTTCTAAAAATAATCAGCTCAAAAGACCCAAATCTCATCATCTAAGCTGGGTGTGGGTAAGACTCTGGGCATGAGCCATTCAGGGACAAAATTCTTCCCTATCTGTGAGTTTGTAAAATTAGAGAATAAATGATCTGCCCTTAAAATACAAGAGTGGGGCAGCATAGGTTAACAGTTACAGACACTCCATTCCAAAAAGAGATAGTGGATGGAAGAAAGGAATCAATGGTCCCAAACAATGTCAGGTCCAACTGGGTAAACTCCATTAGGTCTCAGTGCCAGGTGGTAATCCCCTGCGGTCTGTAGTTCTGCCCTCGGGGACTTTGCCTCTGAACTACTTCATTCTCAAGTTCCATTGTCAGGGGAGTGGGAAATATTTTGGGGAATGTGTCTCAGTGTTGGAGGGAAAAATATCTATCTGCCTTGCACTTGGTAATGAAATACTGATAATAATGCTCTGGGTTTAAAAGAAAAAAGTATAATGTGTAAAAACGTCCTCATATCAAATTGCTCCTACTGAAAAGACTACTTCAAAGCATACCAAAAACAAAACAAAATAAAACGACCCTTTCTTCAATAGGGCTGTGTCAAACTGCAATATCAAAATATCACATGCATACCTGGAGAATTATATGTTAAAAATTCTGTTTTCAGAGTGAGCTATACTATTTCAGAAATACAGAAGAACATCCTGTGTAACAACCCTTTCAGTTATGGAGGTTTTTTTTCTGAACTCAATGTAATGACTGTCTTGAGATAATCTGGCTTTGTTAGTGGCCATTGAAATGGAGAAAAACTTCCAAACCTCTTCTGCATAGATACAGAAAACTGGGTGTGTTTGACCTAAAGCGATGAGTGTTTAAATTAATAAAAGTGGTTACTTTTAATTTTTTTTCCTGGCCCCAAATTTTTGTAGGATACAACCTCATGGGGAATCTTTATAATTCAGAGGTAGATGGAGAATTCATTATTAAAAAGTACACAGTAAGGCAGCAATTTGTCTTGGTATTTAATTTGGATTAGTTTCACAGCTAAAATTGAAAAGAAAGTATAGTTTCTTTATTTTAGGTTAAAATTCTAACTAGAATAAAGCTGTGCTGTCTTTGGACTGTAATCTCTACCTCTAATTCAACAGGCTAGCTCCAATAATGCCAGAGGAAATTTAGCCAGATGACAAGTGCAGAGTAATAAGTTATAAAAATTAAATTCTTATATTTAAATGTAATGATGACAAATATCATTCACTCCATATCAAATTTAGAATAAGTCAAAGCAGTCAGATAAATGGATAAGAGCTCTAGACATGAGGCACACTCTGCTCCATTTATGGCCTTAAACTCCCACCTGCGTGATGAGTTATTAAGAAGCGATATATGTAGGCCTGCAGTTGAAAAAAATACGTTAGGTTGAAAGGTTCTGTTGAGATGACCTTCCAAATGTTACACGGTAGATTTGTGTCCGACTGAAAGTAGGGCATCTTTACTGAGTGAGATAGAATAATTTCTAATTACAAAAGGAGGGATGTAGGAAGTTAAATGGTTTTCCTATTGTTTATAAACCTTTTGAAAAGTTTTGTTTTTAAATAAATGCTTTTGAAAAGTATTTATTTTTAAGAAAAAAAAATAAGGGCTATGTAGATTGACTTACGGTAATTTCATTTTCTGCCATGTCTTTGTTTTACATGAATCTGTTAGGAGAGAAGCAAGATGTGGGAAAGACCTTTGCTACCCTCCAGGTCTCCTACAGTCCCAGAACCCCCAGCACCCCCACGCTTAGCATCCCTGCTCTCGTGCTCTTGCACATCTCGGTGTTGCCAAAATCTGCTTTAGTGGACTTTGCTGCTTTGGTGGTCTCTGCCAGATCACAGATGTGGTCGTAAAACAAACAAAACATGAAAACTACCAACAGAAATATTTTTTTGTGGTTCACTTTCAGCCCAGAAATATATGTCTTTTTCAGAAATGTTCATTCTAAAGGAGAGTGTGTTATGATATATCCATGGATGTCATATGGGCCATAAATTGCTTTAGCATGACTGACTTTTGTTGAATTAAAGTAAAAATATATTGAGTCAAATAAGTGTATTAAAACACTGTCTCTGTTATTATCTTTAAGTTGTAATGTTCCTTTGTGCTATGTTATGTTGTTTTCAAAAAAGCTGAAGTTCTCTAAGACAGAGTAGCTACTTAAAATATTTATTAACCAAGTAATTTTAATTTTATCTTACTTGATTTTACAAATAATTCGACTTTTAAACAACAATAGAACTTAAGGTAAATTTCAAAACTTAAAATGACTGTGTTAACTCTGACCATTCCTACCATGGCTAATATTAAAGCCATGAGAATAGAGTGTGTGTGTGTGTGTGTGTGTGTGTGTGTGTTTTACTATGAGTTGAGCATCAAAAGTACCTGCAGTAGTTTGAGATAGAATAAATTACACTCTTTTACCCAAAGGGTTTACATTTTAAACAAGAGAGATGAAAGAAGCAACTCAATAGGCTGCAATGAAATATATATCCCTAAAAGAATACCACCTTTGGGGGATTTTTCCTTTTCTTTTTTTGGCTTGGTCTTTTTTCAGATTCTTCCATATTCCCAACCCTTTGTCCTTTAGAGAAAACGTCCCAAGTTAGGTAATTGTTAAAAGTTCACAGAGGCTATTTGAAAGAACAATGTGCAGAATAGGGAGGAAGAGATATTTCTTGTCTAGTTCACTTGTAGGACCCAGGGGAAAGAGGAAGGGAGTAAGGTCACGGGAAAGTAACAACAGAAGGCCACCTGGGCAGCTCACATGCCACAGCGGAATATTTCATGCTTAGAACTGGTGAAGACTATGGAATCCTACCGAGACCAGAAAGCCAAGCTTGATAAGGCTGTAGGATAGATTCAATATTTAGTCACTTTTGAAATGTGTGCGCTTGCTAGTCAGATTCACTCTCACCTTACTCAAAGTGGGACGGTAGTTAAGGTCACATTGTTCGATGATGTGACAGGTATGCACTGCAAACTTTTAGTCTCCTAGGCTCCGTATTAGGTGCCAGAGATCAGTGGAGACACAGCAGACATCCTGCTCTCCTTAGAGAAGTTATAGTCCATTTGTAGTAAAAGGGAAAATAAATCACAAAAACTTGGATGGAAGGGAGAAACGGAGATTAAGTTCTCATGTCAAAGAACCACAAAATGTAATGGCAGTTGATCCTCACACATTGTTGATCCTCTAAAACCAGGAAACTTTGAAAGCTCACATTTGCCACAAAAATGTATTAGATCTGGTTAATCCAGATTGAGCTTGAACAAAATTACACCTGCCTAATGAAAGTTATCATTAAAGCAACCAGCAGTAGGTGTGAGAGCACTCATTATTCTCTCATCAGTTATTCCTATGATTCACACAAGTGTTCTTCACCAACTGATTTATTAGGCCTAAAATCCAATATTATAAGGTAATTCTAAGTCTTATCAAAGCAGCAAAACCATTATGTAAAAGTTTCTGAATAATAAGTGAGCTATAACAAAGGAACAAAAAACAAGTTCCAGAGAGCTCACAAAGTTAAAAAAAGAATCATGACATAGTAACCTTGGAACTATATTTAAAACTGCCACATAAATGTACTGTTATCCAGTTCCCTTACTCATCTGCATAGCATTGCTGTCTTCTGAGGGGACAAACTTTCTGTAATACAAAAAAACTACTTGGTCACACCAGTGATGGTGGATAACAGGACTAAGAGCATAAACTTTATCTCAAGAAAGCCAGCAACCCAGATCCCTTCACACAGGAGCCACACTCTTCCCCCTTCAATAATTCAAGAAGGCGGAGGCGAGAAATTCTCTCTCAAATCACTGTTTATAGTATATTTTGGAATAAACATCTTCCTATATCTAGAGCCATTTAAAATAAGAATAATGGTTAAAAGGTCATTAAAGATAGATGACAGATAGATAGATAGATAGATAGGTAGATAGATAGATAGATAGATAGATAGATAGATAGATAGATAGACAGATAGATAGATAGACTTGGAATCTTCTCTATGTTGTAGTTCTTAAAGCAGGAAGATTAATGAATGTGTGGAGTTCAAAAGGGAGAGATAAGAGGAATCACTCATTAATTCATTTAGATAGTTACTAAATGCTTTCTTTGCTTCAGACATAGATTCTTCCATCATGGAAATCGGTACCATGGTTCACATCCTAGGAGAGAATACATTAAACACATAATTGCAAGTACCTGAATGACATGGTAGAAGGGCCTTAAACAGGGAATATTTCTGCATTTTTAAAAAGATTTTATCTATTTATTTTTTAGGGAGAGGGGAAGGAAAGGAGAAAGAGGCAGAGAGAAAGATCAATGTGTGGTTGCCTCTGGCACACCCCCTACTGGGGACATGGCCCGCAATCGAGCCATGTGCCCTGACTGGGAATCAAACAAACTACCCTTTGGTTCGCAGGTTGGCACTGAATCCACTGAGCCACACCAGCCAGGGCTATTTCTGCATTTTGTCCAGGCCTGAGTATGGGGGACTGAGGAATGGGAGGGAAAGGACATACTCAGAATTTTCAGGAAAATATGGAGAAAAGCTCCAAAGATGATGTGTGCTCCAACTGATGGGCTCTGCTTGGAGCCTAGGTCAAAGTCTGAGAGCCTTAGAAGAGAACCTTCGACTTCCAATATATCTGGTGTTCCATCTCCAATGGCAATGAGGAGAGCAGGCCCCTGACCAGTGTGGCTCCATTGGTTGGTGTTGCCCTCCAAAGCGTAAGGTCGCCCATTCGATTCCTGGTCACGACACCTGCCTGGGTTGTGGTCAGGGTGCATGTCAGAAGCTACCGATCAATGTTTCTCACATCGATGTTTCTCTCCCTCCCTCTCTGTCTCCCCTTCGTTCTCTCGAAAAATAAATAAATAAAATCTTTTCAGAAAGTAAGGAGAGCAGGAGGGGAAAGAAGTCAATTATTTTGGCAGGTGAGAATGAGATTATTTTCTTCCAAGAAGTGTGGTGGACCACTGCTGGCAATGTCTGGAAGTAGCAAGGTCATGTATGCTGGGAACAACTCCATCAGCTCTGGTCTCAGTGATTCTGTATCTCATACAAGTCTTCTGCATACCCAGACTCGAATAAACTATTTAGCCCTAGCTGTACACCAGCCTAGCTCCTGTCAGGACAGCAAGCTTCTGTTGAGGATGGAGTGCGCCACGGCTTAGGCCCTCTCTCCTCCACAGTGGCCCAGTGTATACACCTGGGCTTCTGCCTGGATCCTTCCTTAATATGGCTGGTATCACTCTCAGAATGCAGCCATTTCTAGAAACTCTTCTGAGGGTTTCTTTTTTTTTCCTCCTTGATAACTCACCTGATCATCACCTTTTCCTGGAGGTGGTTGGGTTTTGCTTCTCATATCAATAGTCTCTGAATAATAAAAAGCAAATTTCCTACACCACCACGCAACTTTTGTTCACTGTACAATAACCTAGGCTTTCCTATTTTGGAGTCCTGTTGATGCGTGAGATATTTATGCTTCCCTCTTCATGCTTGAAGTATTTAGTTGACCTCAATAAAGGTAGCATTGGGAAGCTGGTTATTTCACACTATCTGCAGCAGACACTCCTGATGGTGGCTCTTCTTCTTCTTAGGGTAGCTGTTTCCTACAGGCATGCCAGTTACTCAAACTGACACTGAAATAACACAATGGCACCAGGTCACTAAAAATCACCTGGGTCTCATCAATGCTTGCTTCATTGACATTTTTCTCAGCCTTCTACTGAATGAAACTGCTAAGGTCTGTACATCTGAATTAGTTCTCTGGCTTGCAAATCTGAGAGCTAGAAGGCTGAACATAGACAAAATCTCAAATTCCTCGTATCCAATACTTTTGGCTATGGGAAAAAATAACCTAAGACTTGCCTTAACCATCAAAAATATTCACAGGCATACCAGAATCACAGAATTAAATCTATGACAACATGTTCTTCTTATATAATACACTGGCTCTCTCTGTAACCAGATTGTGACTTCTTCCTGCCAGCCAAAAAGCTGATATATTCTTGGAAATGTCTCTTTCGGGTTTTTTAAAAAAAGATAATTTACACTCTAGGAAATTATTTTGCCCATAAAAGAAAAAGATGAATTCAACTATAAGGGACAAGACCTCCTTGTCTTTCTATTTACAGAAATCAAATCTGCCAAATATCAGTGTATGTTTTATTGGGGAGATGGCTCTTCTTTCTTGTTTCTACAGTGAATATTCCTTTAGTATTCTTAGAACAGAACAGAAGTTCTCAAGACTGGTTGCACAGTAAATCACCTGCAGGGTTTTTAACAATTCTAATGCTTTGCAGCATCTCCCTAGGACTTTGAAATTGACCTGAGGTGGGGCCCAGGCACTGAGACTTTTCTCAAAGCTGCACATTCAATCCCACTGCGTAGCTGGAGTCTAGACCATGGCTACATCAGTTTGTCTCCCCTTTTTTCTTGTTATTGAACACTGCAGCCCCGGCAGAGTATTGACCTTAGGTGTTTTCACTTTCTAATTCCCAGGTATGACCTTCAAGTCTGGCCAGGGTGAGATCAATAATGAACTTGAGTGAAGACAGAATCATCAGTCGCAATGTGACTGTCCTTCTACTCCAAAACCCCGGAGAGTTCCTGGAGATTTCCTTAGTCTCTCTCCTTCTGATGCATTGGAACAGATGGTTCGTCTTAACAACACTTTGTGCTATTTTTAATTTGTTTGATGATTTAAGGCCAGATTCTCCCCTCACACTGCATAGAAGGCTTCAGTGGCTTTCAAGGCAACCCTAAATCCTACTAGGTAGATTATTCTACCCTCTTCTGTGAATTACATAGCCCCAAATCCACTCCTTTTTTATTTTGTGATATCTATTTATCTCATTATACTGTATATCCCAATAAATGCAGGATTTAGTACTGTAATGCCTCAAAAGGTCTCCTCCATCTAAAATGCTCCTTTAAAAAATTATATTTAATGCTGCTGACAGGAAAGCTATCTTCTGCCAATGTCACCTGCTATTTATGATATTCAATATTTGTTTTACATTTTTATTCAAGTTTTGCTCTTTAGGAAATGCCACTAGTGATGTAATAGGTGGCATCCTATTAAGTTACATATGTTCTTTTCAAATATGCTTCGGTGCGATCATGAAATAAAGAAAATTGAATTTTGAAATGCAATATTCATATTCTGTGAGCTGGAGAAAATAAGGCATTATTAGCTTTTTGGTGGTGGGTTCGCAGTTGAGATTTATATTATCCTGTTTTTCCCTTTTCCAAATAAAATATCTATATTATGCATATGGTTTAGAGTTATTCAACCTAAATTAAGTGCATGTAAATCAACAGATTCTGTGATTTAACTAGTAAATAAGTGTATCTGAAAATAAAATGTGCAAGTTTAATGACAGCTTAAATTGAATCAGTCTGTCTTTGAAAGCTTTTAAGGCAAGCCTAGTGCTTACTAAAGTAAAAAGATAACATTGAGTTAAATGGTTTGGTTTTCTTGACCATCACAATTTTCTGTTATAATGCCTCTTAGTCTTTTGTGACTGAAGGGAAGGGGACTCAACTAATTTCTGCATTTTGCAATTGAATAAATACAAAAGAAACCTTCCCCTGCCCTGAGATTTCATATGATGAGATACCATGTCATCTCCTCCACAAAGCCCTACCCAGATCTAACTGTGAAGCTTCATTATATTATTCTACTTAATTAATACATATGATTTTATTAGATTTTTCCTAACAAAATAAAATGGTTCCTTTAAAGGGATAATGAAACTAATTTGATTTTACATGTATTTTCCCTTTCTTTAGCAATCATAAATTGGAGTTTAGGAATGGTGCATTGTTGCTCGAAGTGTTAATGAGACAATGGTTGCCCGTTATAGCCATTAATATTCTCTCTTGGCAGAGGTAAATATCTACAATAATGGCCAGTGCATTAGGTTGGCAGTAAGGACCCCCTTGTTAGAACGCTGGTTTCCGAGGCAAGCCACTCCAGTTCGCTAGGCCGCAGTTTCTTCACCTGCGAAACAGAATGGTTAGACTCCCTGTGGTTAAACCCCGTGGAGGCCTGACAGAATCAAGCAAGTCACTCAAGGCCCAGAGAAGTGGGAGGCAGTTAAGCAGCCCCTGCTTCATCCCATTGGTCTCCTTTTTCAACTATTTTATAGTCAGGGCCGCTTTTATTAGAAGGAAAAAAAAAAACAGTTTCAGTTTCTAAAACTAGTTTGAGATGCCAAAATCTTGTCCAATTCCTGAAGTGGAAGAACATTTTACAGTAGGAGCTAAGTTCCTGGTCATGTGTCCTAAGCCTCTGATGGCTGTGTAAGGCTATCAACATGGTTTGAGACTATCACTCCCACTTGTCCAGGGTGGTACATTAGAATTACTCGAAAAGCTTTTAGAAAAAAAATTTCAATACCTGGCAACATTCCAGGTGTACTAAGTCAAAATCTGGAGGGGAGGGGAGATGGCTATGTTAGAAATGGGACATATATTTGCAATCATATCCCCAAGTTACTGTGCTGCTCACCCTCAATTAAGAACCTTTATTTTAACTGTTGTTTTATGTGTTTTCACTCATTAGTTTTTTATTTGATTTCCTACTATAAAATTAATAACACAATTTGCAGTAATCTAATCAACTAGGCTGGGGAAGTAAAATTTTCGTTTTGCACTAAAGAACTTTATTCACAAAGAGTGGGCAGGGTGAACTTACACAAAATGGCCTGCCCAGGAAGCCTGGCAGATCTCAAACGCTAGCTGAACTTTATTAGCATCTTTTAAGGAGTAATAGTGCTAGGTATCTGCTGAAGAAAAGAGCTGGACTTCCCACTGTGCATCTATTTCAATTCTAGTCTATGTCAATTAGCAAAAGCCTCTAAAGACTTAGAGTCTGCTTGTAGGAAACCAGCCTGCTTTGACTTAGCAGCTGCAGCCTTCAAGACTAATGAAAGGAAAGATGAGACCTAAGTCTTTATTTGCTTTACATGGAATATGCTCCCCAAGAATATAAATGAAAGTTTGCAAACAGTCCTCTTTCCAAAGATTACTATGTTTGCAGGATGGAAAATTTGAAAGATGGGTTCATAAAACTCTTTTAACAGTCATTCCCCCAGAAACTGGAGATTAGACTGCAAAGTAGAATTCCTTGGTCATTGATGAGTTGTCTTGGATAGATTTCCAAATCTGTGCTTTGATGTCCATCAAAGCAACAATTTTGATGAAAAGAAAGCGGTGCTTATGCAATCTCATTTTTAAGCACAATTATGTTATTTCCTAGCAGAGTAGCTTTGGGAATCTTTCATAACCCCTTTGACATGGGAAGGTGGAATTTGGGCAGAATTTTACAGGGATCAGTTTGAAATCAGCAGGTACAGGAGATAAACGAGTTCTGGGGACAGAATGGACAGCATGGATGAACAGAGTGGGGTGAGGACGGCCTGCTTGCAGGGAAGAACATCAAAGAAGCAGTGGTGAAGAGTTCTGGCTCTGAGTTGGGGTTCTGCTTCCCAGCTTTTGCTGAGCTTCTCCAAACCTCAATTTCCTCATCCCCATCACCACTGCGCTGGACTTAGCACAGCGCTTGGCATATAGTAAGCTGTTACTGTGGTGGTAGTGAGATGATACTGAAAATGCCTTAAAGGAAGATAGAGCTGAAAAAGTATAAAGAGGATCAACGGTCCTCGGGGATTTTCGGTTCAGCTAGTGAAGATGGTCCCACCCCAGACTCTGGCGAGATGGATGTTTCATACATGGGTGAGAGGTGTGAAGCGTGGATGATGGTTGGGATGAAAGAACAGATAGGCCAGCTCCTCCGAGGAATGAGCAGGGGCCATGGTAACTGAGTATAGGAGAGAGGGGCAAAGGGCTGGCCCTAGAGGAGCGGCAGTGCACATGGAGACGGTGAGATGTGACAGACATTTCAGAGAAAAAGGGTAAGTGGCAGCATATGGGGAGGAAGGGGAAACAAATCAAAGGTTTCTAGGTGGGCAGCGGACTGGATGATGACTTCCGAGAAGTAGATCAGGGAATATAAGAATGTGAGTGGGGGAATAAGAACATAGGGGTCGAGAGAGGGGTTTTTTTTTTTTAATCCTCACCCAGGGATATAGTTATTGATTTTTAGAGAGAGAGAAAGGGAGAGAGAGAAAGAGAGAGAGGAACATCTATGTGAGAGAGAAACATCGCTCGGCTGCCATCTGTACACACCCCGACCAGGGATCACTCCCGCAGGAATCAAACCCGCAATATTTTGGTGTATGGGATGACACTCCAATCAATCTAGCCACCCAGCCAGGGAGAGAGTTTTAAATATAAAAGTTTAGCATTTAAACTATGCAAACTTCCTGTAGGACCCCCTGAACATCCCCTGAGAGCGCATACACGTGCACCACATAACATGTTAGTTTCTTCAAGAGAAAGTGCAGTGTGCCTGTCAACAAAGTTTACCCAGCACTCATCTGTGCTATTCAGGGAAGGAGATGCTTTCCGTTGTATAGCGCTGGTCTGAGCCTTTAAGGGTCCGGAAAAGACCATCAGGCAGCACTATTTTACTATCACGGTGTGTGGTCTTTATGGTTTTCAAACTTGTCCAAATTCATTATCTCATTCAAGCTGTACCACATCCCATCCATTAAAGGGATCAGGTTTTGTCGCTACCATTTCAATACTAAAATAGGAATGTTTGCTCAAGTCCAAATAGCTGGTTGCTGAAGGAGCTGAAGCTCTTTACACTAATTCGTTCTGTTTCTAACCATAGTTATGTATTTAACATAACTGTAATATGTATATATAAGTATTTTGCATTTTAAAAGTATGCCATCTATTTTTAAAAGTGTTATTGTAATGTTTTATTACATTTCAAAACATGCAATTACAACTTTAGCCATAAAATGTAAAAGTTTAATCATAAAACTTGAAATCTGAGAGAAGCTGCATTACAAAAATGTTGAGAAGAAATTCATCAACATTGGTGACTGACGGTTTATAATGGAAACGGCCACACAGCACTTGGCTCACCAGTGGCGCGGAAGTGGCCACCGGCTGAAGGGGACTGTGAGCACTTTCACCACCCAGATGGGATACCTGAAAACTCATGCCTTTGCTTTTAAAAAATTACTGTGCATTTAAAATCTTTTGTAGCACATGCTGGTGTTTCAAACCTTAAAAATACGGCCCCTGATCCCTGTCCAGGGGAGGAGTCAGAAGGGTCACAATATGACTGTACTAGCATGTGTGACTTGTTATGATGGAGGAAACTCAGAGGAAGAGCTCCTCGCCGAGGCTCTAGAGCTAAGGCAGAACCCGGCGGAGGTGCGGCCTGAGTGTGAAGGGAGTGTGGTAGTTGACCAGGATAACGGTGGGGCGAGTGGATGACTGAACAGTGAGGCAGTCAAGCGAGACCTCCTGTTCTTCGAAAACTTCCTGCTTCCTGGACAGGCCTGTAATCTGGACTCTTCAGATTGACTTGCTCTGGGGCTCCGTTCCTAAACAGCTGTTTCATCGGAAGTTATTCAGAACTGAACCAGGGCTGCCCCTCTCCTCTGACGGCAAACTCTGGCAAACTGGTAACGGATTAATTCCAGCCAAAATGAGGCACTGCACAGAGAATTATAAAATGCTAGAGCTGGAAAGGAATTCAATTCAAACCTTTTAGTGTATATAAAAGGAACCTGGGAATGTACATGGTGTTTATAAATAAGGTATAGAATATAGCATCTCAGACTGAGGTAGATGTAATCCTCTCTGCTAACTTGTTAAAAGTACTGGTAATACTGGTCACACATGCAAATTCAGACATGACTTGTTCCCCCACCCTCACCCGTCAGCCCCACTCTTCCTTCACTTCACCTGCAAAGAAGGTTGGGTAGGTTTTCATATTCATATTCACTGAGTTTAATTTCCAGATATGTAGTTTGCAGTTTCATCTGCCTGTAATATTTCTAACAATGATTGTTTTTGAAAACGACTGATTGCCATTCTAAAGTGAAGCTCCACTTAGCTCTGGAATGATGCTTCTAGCAGAGTTCTGCATAAAAATATGGAGGTATCGAGAAAGGAAGGAAGTAAAGGAAGGGGGAGGAGCAAGAGAAGGAGAGGCAGGAACCCGGCTCAAACACAATTTTTGAGCCATAGTGATATCCTTAACTAAAGGAAAAAGTAATGGAAAAATATTTTAGAGGATAAGAGAGGGCTCATTAAAAAAGTTTAGGTAAGAAAAAAGTAAAGAAAAGAGAAAAATTCTCATTCAGCAGGGTAGAATGCAAATGAGAAAAGCTTTAATGCCAAAACTATGATTGGGACACCAATTTTCAATAACAGCAATGAAGTTTTGTCATGTGAGAGAAAATTATTTAAGGGTGGAATCACGAACATTATGTAAATAGGACTTAAAGTTAACTTGATTAAGTCTATAAACGGAGATATGGGAAAATGACATATTGTAACTTTAAAATGAATAGCTTCAATTTAATCCCAATAACTTATTTTTTGCTACTATTGTTACAACCAGCCACCTTTGGTTCACTCCATCAACCTCCAATAAAACACAGTTGGCAGCACCAGTTACTGAGGTAACAGGCTGTGCCCAACGTACTTGATCCAAATTTAAAAGGATCCTGCTGTCTATATCATTGGAGTAAGAAGATAAATTGATCAAAATTATAGGTAAATAGACCATTAAATGAGATGTTGGTCACCAATTTTGCAGCCTCGAGACCACGCAGGCTTTTATGTGATCCTTACATCAACAGTGCCTCCCTCGTTAACAGTTGTTATTGCTCGTTCCCCATAGGTTCCTGTTGTATAATGCCTAATACATCTTCATAGAGTTGGCAATGGTACATTGGATTTTCCTGGTTCAAATCAGCAGAGTCTACGTAAGTTTCCCTCACACTTAGAGCCAGAAGTTAATACTGTTGTGAGCGGAGCCCCAAAGGGTGGTCACGATTCAGTCTTTCCTGAAAGTCAGCCCCCGAATCCCTGCTGGAGCCACAGGGCGCGGGTGAATGAGAAACAAAAGTGCAGGTCGGCCTGGAGCGCCTCGGCCTTCCCAGACTGGAGACCCGAAATCTCCCTTGCACGGCACCAAGGAATGGCAGTGAGCCAACACACATGACTGTAATATTCTTAATTTATTAACGCAGGTCTCACACATTAATTTTAACTTAACATTTAGTCAGTCCTAACTTAACATTACTAAACACACAGCAAATCGAGACCACAGCACACAAGGGCGAGCAGAGCCCGTTAACGAACCTGAGTCCAACAGTTTTAGGAGCGCCGGATCTGGGAGAGAGCAGCAAATGTCAGTGTCTTACAAGGAAGAGTCTGCAGTGTCCTCACCTGGTGGTTGGTCAGGCAGAGCCTCTGGCAGCAGATGCCTTCAGGGTACTGGAGGGTAGCATTCCCATGTAGAAGAGCAGCCATCTCTGTGGTCGCTCTGATGTCCACCATAATTATACCCAAATCCATGATACTGGATTGAGCTGGGAATTTCTGTGGGTCAGGGCCAAGAGTCCCCCAGGGCTCTATCAGTAGGTGTGCCCTCTTTGCAGACACATCTGTGGGCTGATGTCTTGGGTGTGACACCCTGGCAGGCATTTGGCAGGGCACCCGGCATGGCTTAGGTAGTTTCCTTCTTGAATCAAAGTGTCATGGCTGACCACAGACATCTTGGTTGACATTAAGTGACACCATTTTGTTTTATATACTTTATTCTATCTTGACCAGATCAGTGCCATTTTATTGGTCCTGCTCTCCACAAATACATCACGTAAATATCAGTTAGAGCATTGGTTTTCAACTCCGATAGCACATTACAATCATCAAAAAGTTTTCCAATAAAACTGATACCCAGAACCCTCACCCCAATTATTGTGGTCAGGGATAGAGGCTGAGCATTGAGGTTTTCAAAGCGATTTCAATATGCAGCCAGTATTGAGAATCACTGGATCAGATACTTGTGATCAGTCAGAGTATAATTTGGAAAAAATTACTTTAAAAGCATTTATACATCAACACCTGAATGCCAATTTTATCATTATTTTGCTTGCTGAAACCATGATGATTTCAAGCTCCTTCTTTTATGAAGTATCTGTTCAAGTCTTTTGTTTCCTATTTATCTGTCATTGTTTTTCTCAGTGATTTATAGAAATTATTTATATAGTCTGGATAGCAGTCCTTCCTTTGATGTATACAAGGTCTGTCTGGAGAAAGTCCAGCCATCAGAATGGTTTGCACAACATTGATGTAGCCTGGCAGCCAAGTACAGTGGACTGGAATGTGTACGTGTGAACTATGACGGCTTCACTGTACTAGTCAGTGGGGGCAGTAGACGCATTTGAGTGAGCATCTGTACTGTGTGGCTGTTGCAGTCAAAATGACTAGTGAGTAGAGCAATGAATCTGCATCAAATTTTGCATTAAGCCTGAACATTCCTCTGTGGAAACTATTCAGATGATTCAGAAGGCCGTAGCTATGGGTAACTGGTGATTGGCAGCTTTATCACAACAGTGCACCTGCTCATGCATCATGTCTCATGCAGTTTTTTGGAAAAACATCAAATCACCTAGGTGACTCAGCTCCCATATAGCTCATATTTGGCACCCTGCAAATCCTGGCTTTTCCCAAAACTAAAATCACCTTTGAAAGGGAAGAGATTTCAGACTGTTGATGAGATTCAGGAAAATACAACGGAGCGGCTGATGGTGACTGGGAGAACTGTGTGAGGTCCCAAGGTGCCTATTGAGACAATATTGTCCTATGTACAATGTTTCTTGTATCTTGTATCTTCTTCAATAAATGTCTCTCTTTTTCATATTACATGGTAAGATACCTTCTAGACAGACCTTATATGTTGAGTTATTTCATATATGTATCAAGAATATTTTCTCCCAGTCTATGGTTTACTTTTTCATTTTTTTCTTTCAAAGAGCAGATGTTTCAAATTTAGATGAAGTCTAATTTATTAATTTTGTTCTTGTATGGTTTATGCTTTTTGTCCTATCACAAAGTTTTAAACATATTATTGTATATTTTCTTCTAGAAGCTTCAAATTGGTCAGCTTTTAAGCCAACTGGAATTAGTTTTTGCATTATGATGTGTAGAAAAGTTGATGCTCATTTTTTCCCCATAAACTTATCCAATTGATTGTTTCAAAATTATTTCTTGAAAAGATGTTCTTTTCACAATGGAATTACCTTAGAACCTTATCCAAATATTAATTTACCATAATATGTAGGTCTTTCTGGGTTCTGTACCATATCCCACTGGTGTTTTTGTCTATGTTTATGCTATTACTACTCTGTCTTTATTACTGTGCCTTTACAGTGTAAATTGAAATCAGGTAGTATGAATCTTACAACTTTCTTCTTCTGAAAATTTTTTTTTGCTATTCTAGGTCAGATCATTTGTATTTCCATATAAATTTTAGACTCAAATTTCTACAAACAAGTTTGCTGTGAGATTACGATTGGGAGTGTGTTGAATTTGTACATCAGTTTGAGAACTGACACTGTAACAATACTGACTTGTCTAATCTACGGACATGATATAGCTATCCTTTTTTAGGTCTTCTTTAATTCCTTTCAGCAATGTTTTATAGCTTTTAGTTTATAGGCCTTTCACATCTTTTGTTAAATTATTTCTAAGTATTTTTGCTTTGAAATTATTGTAAATGACTTCTTAATGTTTCATTTTCTAATTGTTTGCTTTTGATATACAGGATTATAATAGATTTTTATATATTTACTTGTTAAATTGTTACCTTGATTAATTTACTTATTAATTTTAGAAGCTATTCTTTAGAGTCTTTAGGATTTTCTAAATAAACAATCATATTTGGTTACTTCTTTATTTCTAATCTGTAGGCCTTTTATTATTATTTCTTCCCCATCTTACTGACTTGAGCCTCCACAAAAGGTAGAAGTAGTAAGAGTGAGCTTTTTTGTTTTGTCCCCGACCCTTCAAAATCATTTAATATTTCAGTGCTGTATGATGTTAGTTATAGGTTTTTCATAGATTCCTTTTACAAAACTGAGGGTACTTCCATCTAGTTTCAGTTTTCTGACAGTTTTTTTAAAACCATAAACGGGTATGTAATTTGGTCAAATGCTTTTTCTGCATTTATTGATCATATTTTTTCCCCTTTATTCTGTAGAAACAGTAAACTATAGGAAATAATTTTTGAATGTTAAATTATCTTGTCATGTTTTACCTTTTTATGTACTGCTGGATTCAATTTGCTCATATTTGTTAAGAGCTTTTTTTTTTTAATCTATGTTCATGAGAATTAGTTTATAATTTTCCTTTCTTTTAAAGGTTTGGGCATGGTGTATTATGAAACTTATGCTGTCTTCATAAAAGAGTAAAAAAGGGTCTGTGTAAAGTTGGCATTATTTAATTTTTAAATTGTGCAAGGTAATTAACCAATAAAACTATCCAGATTTTTATGGGAATATCTTTTAGTACCAGGTTAATTTCTTTTATAGATATGGTTCTATTAAAAAATTATTTAATTGTAATTTATCATTTCAATTATGTTTTAACCACATTTTTTGAGATTACCAATTTTGAAAAAACACTGAAAATATATTTTATCTTAAAGTTAGATGATGGACTCCACTTTATTTTATGTTAACAACTGTTTTAAAATCTCTAATTTTCCAAAAATTTCATCTCATTAGAAATTTTAGAATGAATAAAAAAATACCATTTAAATATTTCTTTTCTTATTAGATTCAGAATTAAGCCATAATAACTTATGAAAAGCCATTATTTTTATTTCCCCTCTTAAGGACATATATAACTTGGCAACTCATAATTTCTACCCTCCTTTTCAGTTTTCTAATTTTGGAATAAAGGGGTTAGATTAGATAATTTCTAAGAATTCACCCATTACGATAGCTTATTAATTCAAAGCTATGCTATTACCTTCTTCAGATAAGGTAGTACATGTTTTATCTAAAGTTTGAATATGGTTAGCCTGACAATCTTAATTAAATCTATTTTTGGGAGTTTCTAAAGTACTTCACAAGAGCATTTTAGGCAATTTTGGACTTTCTCATTATATATGGAGATACAGTATTATCTATTTAATCATATTTTTATTAGTACCCAAACAAGATCTTTAAGAACCAAATGTTGCCCATTTAGTAACATACACTCTTTAGTACAGGATTAGAGTTATTAAATTTTTAAAGAAATTAAAGATGTGTGACTTACGAAGACAAAAGAATTTTATGACATATTATGTCAACGTTAAGAATTGTTTATGAGGACATACTGTGTACAAGGCACCAAAGATACAGCGGTGAACGAAAATACACATGCAAAAAAAACCCTGCCTTTGCAGAGCAAATCTTCATATGAATGCAAGTGTGAAGAATAAGACCAGTGAATTAGCTCAGACCATCCTGACTCACAGGAGAAATTTTGCAATAGGCGTTTCTGTTGACTACTATGACTTCCTATTGCTTCTGTCTCTATTACATCACTGCTGCCCTCCTCCCTGATGAGGATGCTAAATAGGCAAAATTGAATTTTTGTAATTCATAGTTGATGAATAAATTTCATTATTTTTATGAAACAGATGAATAGGTACTTTCTTTAAAAAAAATAACATCATGGAGATAGGGTCCAACCAGATAATTAGAATACTACCAATTTTACACTACATATGTTTTCCATTCCCTTACCCCACACCTCAATGCCCCTCCATCAGAAGTAGCTATCCTTTAATTCTCTAATTCCCCCAGTAGACTGATCTTCACACCTTAGAATCACAAAATGGAGCCTGCATGCAGTATGCTTTACTGGAGGTTACATATCTTCTTCATTTTCTTCCCCCAGGGCTGATACAGGGTTTGTGTTTAGTTACTGTTTGGTGAATGAAACTGCTGCCATAGGAACTGTTGGTTCTGCCATTCAGACCCTGCAGACACTGCCATTCACTATAAAACATACCTCAGCAAGAAATATGTTTGACAAAATGAACCATCATGTGCACGGGCTCAGCAGTTAAATGGATACAATCTTGGCCTTTTAAGAGATTGGAATCTAAACTCTTTTGTATATATGGTAATGAGGTATTTGTGTAATCATTGTAAAGTGTATTAAAATCTCATAATACAAGCAATGGGAATGCACTAACATTTGTATAGCAATAGAAACTTCGGCTTAAAAAAACTGACACTAACTTGCTTTGCATTTAATTACAGTTAATTTCAACCATCACTGCTTCCATTATTAAAAAAAGTAAAAGAAAAAAGAAAAACCTAATAAAGTAAAATCATAGAGGATTACAAAGTCTCAGTGATGATACAAAGTCTTCTGGTTTATTTTGTTAATTGAACCGGCACAATAAAAAAATCTTAAAACACCTTCCAAAAATAAATAAATAAAAGGTGCCATAAAAACATTTTTTATCTGCACTACGTTGAACTTCACTTTGCTCATTGGTGATCCTGCTAAGACATCCTCTAAAACTTGGTTTTTACTTAATCATAACCAGTATTATATTTAATATCACATATCCCTTTCTTTATTGGCTGCTATACATGGTGTACAGGAGCTAAAAGCAATCCTGTTACAGACCTATCAAATCACCTGAGCCTCATTTCCTCCACTTAATATTCTCCAATCTATGCTTGGAAGGTTAAAACAAAATTGAGTATTACTACCACTATCTTCGTAAAGTATACATTTTTACTCAACTCTTTCACAGCTCAGTTGAGTTGATGTCAAATATTTAGCAATTCCTAGTTTACTCGGTGCAATACTTCAAACTTTAATCTTGTCTGTTATTCAAAATAAAACCTCCATGCTAAAACCATTCCCTGCAAACCTCTCTCATCTTTCACAGAACCAGTAAACACAAAATATGCAAACACTATCATTCTTAGCAACTTTTGATTTGATTTCCCCACACTGGTTCGAAGCTATAGAATGTTGTACCACTCACTCTCTCACGCTATTCTGAAAACGAAGATAGTAAAAAAGGCGAGGCATCCGAAGCAACTTTACTATATCCTGTAATACACGCGTCAGCACACAGAGGCTTCACTGTGCAGAGCTAGGCATGCGCAAAACAGGCTAATCGCTGTCCTGTTCGAGGATACCGAGTTACACACACCTACATATACCAGTACAAAAAGCTCCTATTACTTTGCATTGAAAAAGTAAGTTTTGTAATAAACAGCAAAGCTAATTCCTTGTAAATAAAGGAGTTACTGATTAAATTCCTCATTTTAAATTTGCTGCTTCGCGTCCCATCCACTATCTAGATACCGATGGGGTAGGGTGGGGAAGAGAAGCAGTAACTAGAGCCTCGCAGCGGTTTGCCTTGAGACTGAAGAGAAACAGGCATCCAAAGATTCCAAACAGCATGGACTCACTGAAGGCTTATCAAAAGCGAGAAAGACAGGAAGGATAACGTTTATTTGGACAGACACAAGATTAAATTTAGAGGCTTAATTGTGCATCATAAAGTCTTAATTAACACTTCCTAATCAGATGTGTTAGGTGAGCATGATTCCCCTCTGTAAACTGCATCAGTGGAAGCAACAGAAGTGTCAGACTTTTGCAGAACTAAAAAAACAAAGGTTGTCTGAATCATGTGCGGCAAATGCTGGCTGGGAATTTTATTTTATTTACATAATTGCTGGCTAGCCATGAAATGACCATAGCAGCCTTAGTTAGCTACTCCTGCCCGCTAGGGAAGCTGATCAAGGCCACAGCGACAAGGCACAAGAAAATCACGGGGCTGTGACAGACAGTGCAGGCGAAGGCTTCTGCAGTTTAAATACAATCCTCAGGATCTATGTTTCAGTGCAAATAACAACTTGACAGAAATTCATTTCTCTTAATACTTTCTGGACTTAACCTACACATCTCTCCTATTCCTAAGGAAAGTAATACAGAAAACGAATGGAACGAAACTTCAAGGCACCTATCAGTGCAACTTCTGTGAACTTGAGCACTCTGGCCACATGCTCCAGAAGACGATTTTTCCCTCAGATTATGTTTTTTTCTTGGCTCCCATTTACCTGCTTCCAGGATCTTCACATTTTCTGGCCTATAGATTACTTGAAGTAAAGGTGTCGTGCATTTCCCCATTCTTAGAAAAAAGTGTTCCCGACGACGGCTAGTCTGTCCTCTTGCTTTTTAGCCCGGCCGCTAAGCGGAGGGGCGTCCCTAGCTGAGCGCTGCAGTTTAGTTTTCACCAACAGAAAATTCCTTTTCATCCTCATAAGATTGGTAGAATAAATGAAAAAATGCTCTCTTTTGAAGTCCTGTTATATTTAATTTACTATCCCCTGAAACACTCTAGAGAGTCTTATTTATGACTTAAAGAATGGCTAGAGTAGTATAAGGGGGTGTTATCGAGGGAGACATAGTATTTGATAAACATCCCATGAAGGAGGCTAGACTTACTCAGGGGAGAGTTGGGTAGTTTTTTATTTAGCTGGCAAATAAGCGTTCAAATTCTTGATCAAACTCCTTCAGGGTCAGTCTATATGTTTAACCGGAAACTACTACTTCATTGCCTTTCCCAAATGTAAAGTTGATGACAATAGTTGATTTTTCAGTTCTTAATAGAACTGTAGGTTCCGTTTGCTGAAGAGAATTGCGCGCATGACACGCAAACCTACCTCTCATCTCTAAGACACCTTCTTAGCTTACTCTTCAAAAATGTGTCCTCTATGAAATAGCAGTGATTCCTCAAAGGTCACGCAGCTATATGAATGAGAGGCTATTCTCTTGGCTCTCTATCCAGCAGAGAATTGCGGAACATGTTGGACACTTTCCCAAAGAAGAGCCAAAAACTAACCAATCCTAACTGAAAAGATCTAATTATAGTAAGATTACGAAATGGCTAAAAGAAAAAAAAATAGGTAAGATATTTTAGACTCCTTTCCAAATTACAGCAGACTCTTTTACCCGGTTCACTGGAGGAAGTAAAGCACATTTCCCATTAACTAAAATTTATTTTTGTAAATACCTGACGTGTTGGAAATCTCTTAAAAATGTATGCTACATCTCTGTTCTTTTTAATCAGAATATTCTAAACTCTATTGTGATATAATAATCATTTTCATCAGTGGTCCCCAATAGACAAAACCTCCCATTATTTATGCAATGTGTAGTCTCCTCCCCTCGAGTTCAGACCAGGTCTGTGACTAGTTTTAAACAATAGAATGTGGCAAACATGATCCCGTGCCAGTTCCAGCCCAAAGACCCAAGGAGGCCTCACGGTTTCTACTTTTGGTACTCAACTAAGAAGTCCCATACCCCGAGCTTCATGGAGAGCCCACAAGGAGATCTGATGTCTTTGCCTGACAGTCCCAGATAACTTTGCAGCCAACAGCCAAACCTGACTTGGCAGGCATATGAGGTGTTTCTTGGCAGGCATACGAAACACCTCCTGAGTGGATCCTCCGGCCCCAGCTGAGCCAAGCCAGCTGATGTCCCATGGAGCACAGATGAGCTACCCCATAGAGTCATGGCCAAATTGCAGACATATGAACAAATAAATGATTGCTATTGTTCTAAGCCACTATGCTTTAGGATAACGGTCAACCAAAACACTGTTCTTGAACTTCTCTGAAGGGACCACAGTCATGATATTTTGTGAAGAGCAGAGTACACATCAAAAAACCCAGATTCTTGTTCTAGGTCCACCATCTATGGCATGGTTCCTTAGGTGTTCGTATTCTCAATTTTCACATGGATAAATCCTGACTATCCCACAGAATAGTTGTATAAACTGAGCGACATAAACCACAGTGCTTTCAAAACTATTCTATATACCTGAATCCATTCGCTGTTAGCATAATACCTTAACTCCCAATTTCAATTTCTTTTCTATTGCTATTTATAAAAAAGCAAAGTTTGGGAGCCAAAGGGGTAACTTAAATTTTTTGCATTGACACACCTGATTTTGTACATGGTTTTGAATTGGTGAGCCACAGTTGCCAGCAGTTCAAACACTTCATAAACAAGATGTTGCTATACTTGTACACATAGTGGGCTAATTTTCAGTTCAAAAAAGCAATTACATACTATTTCAAAATCATTAGTCTTTCAAAAAATTTTCTCAAACTTTACAATGTGTCTTTGATAATGCAAGTCCCAGTATTTTTCTCTGCAAGCAGTTTTGCCCTTTCTTCGGATGCTTTCCAAATTGATACAGGAAAGGAACGCAGGAAACATACATATGTGTAGCCTTTGGCCATGAGTTAATCATTCCAAGCTTCAGTTTCATCCCATTTAAATTGGGATAACTATTTCTGCTTATCTGTTCTGTGTAAGGACTTACTGTCACCGGTATTACAAAAGCATTCAATACATGGTAGCTGAGAGTTATTGTCACCGCTATTGCCCTGATTTCCTTTGTGTGCCATAGTAGTAGGTCTGCCTTCATTTTTATGGCTTAGAGATTTTAGGGCAATCTATTTTTATAGTCCCACTCAGAAGAAAAAATATGAAAAAAAACCCAAGAGATTCAAAAATAGCAAAATGAGGCAGCTTTTTTTTTTCTCCCTGAGAATTTGGCAAAAGGCATTTTATATGTGTGTGTATGTGTTTATATCATATTACGAATATGAGTTCCCAAAGATAAGAGAGCTGATCTTCTTATATCTTCTGTTCAGCATCATGTAAACTATGAATGATAAAAGAAAATATCGTTATGACAGCAGCAACAGCAAAAACAACAAACAACAAGAACAGATATGCAAGAGCCAGTATCTCTAATCCTTCCATAGTGGAATAAACTCTTCAAATTTTAGTGAGAATAAATGACATATAACCTGAAGTGTCATGACTAGTTTTTGAAGTCAGGTTTCCAGGCAGTTTTACGAAATGCTCCAAACAGAAAGGGCAGGAAGAACATAATTCTTTCAGATCTCTCCCCACTCCGACTGTGGGGTTTCAGTTCCTGATCTATGAAGGGAGACGGGTGAAGATTCTAAACGTGAGTCTATAGTTCTAACTCCTGAACTCTAATTTGTTCTCTGAAGCCCCAGAAACGACCAGTTATCAGGAAATTCCAAAACTGTTTTAGCGTCTGTATTGAGCTAAAATTGAAAAATCAAATCCCTACAGCTCACGTTTTGTTGTTGTTGGTAAGTTTCAGGCATTTAAAGCCCAAGGAAAAATTTCCACCGACTAATGAGGCATCCTTAAGAAGTGATTCAAAGCTATCTAGATTGTTCATCAAAATAATACCCAATGTTCTCAGAAATAACAGTGGGTTTTAAGAGGATATCATGCATATTTTGATTCTACCTAGTCTAGAAGTATACATGGATTGCAATCAGAAAAGGACAAAGCAAATGTTAAAGAAGAGATGAGCTAGTATCAACACTTATGATAACTACAACGCACAACTGCTATCCAAGTGTCCGTGTGTGTGAAAAAGGGAGTGCCTACCTATAAATGGGTTCCTGTCCTCAGTACACCTCCGCATCACTCTCCGGCACCCTGGTGAGAACGTGAGGAGTAACAGGAGTGCCGGAAGCAGAGCTGGGTAAGACACTCCTTCAGTCTTCAGAGCAGGCAAAATTATAAATTTACTCAACGTTTATTATTCTTTCACTTAGCAAAACTGTTTTAAGAATTTCTAATACAGTCGTGGGGAAAGTAGGTTTACAGTTGTGGGTACACAAAACATAGTTTATCCTTGCATGGTTATTTATTAATTATTATATTATTTCCCATATGAACAATTATAAACCTACTTTTTCCCCACCCTGTATGTAATAGATACCAGGATTTGGGGAGTTGAGATAGTAATCTTGCCCTTAAAAATGAAAAAAAATAAGACTCAAGTAAAAGACAAGTTGGAAATAATAAGTGCATGGACCATAGAGGATGGGCGGAAATGGTATCTAGAGTATGGGTGAGGGAAACATACTTTAATTTGGTTCCACAAACATTTATGAAGTTCTTTTTGTGAGCCAGACCCTGGGCGTGTAACAACAAGTATGACTCACAAAGGAGAAAAGCTACTGCATGCAAAACAATAGTAAAGGGAATAGGGAATCCAACTTTATATGGACTTGAAAATTTAACAAAAGAAGGATGGGGCTTTAAGAGAGAGAAGGAGACAGTCAAAAAATTGAGAAATAGTGTCTATTGTGTGTGTGTGTTGTCGGGGCAGGGGGGAGGGCGGGGAGGGGTGGTCGGTGAGACTCTCCTAACAGCACAGACCACTACGACAAGGCTTGAGGAAAGAAAAGAAAATGCGGCAAGTGTAAAAGTGTTATGAGTAAGAATGAATAAAATCATTACCACCAAGCACTGAGGGCTCAGCTGACAATGGACAGGGTTACTTTTAGAGATGTGAGTCAAAGGTCACTGTGAATGCTGTTTTTTTCTTATTTTTCTTTTTGTATTTGTTCTTTGGTGGGCAAGAATCATGCCTTAATTATCTTGCTATGATAAGTATGCATTTAGAAGTTTGCACGTGGTATGCATTTTTCTCAGGGTATTAACTATTTTACTGGAAAAGGATAAAAAGGAGAAGAAACTGAAAGAAAGAAAGAAAAATTTATAATTGGAAGGTGCTCACAAGGGTGAGATCAAAACAGTTAGGTAATTCCCAACAAAAAGAAGGGGTGAGGCCACAGTAGGGACAAAGGGATGTGGAGGAAAGAACAGGGATGTGCATAAATAAACCTAAGGAAAATTTTAAAAGAGTATGTGAATGAGTAAATGAGACAATGAATCGAAAAAGGATCTTAAATTCAAGATTTAGGGAAAATACTCATTTTTAAGACAGAAAAGTTAGAAAAGGGTGAAACAAAGAACAAAGAACATGAAGCAAAAATGAAATGTAACATCCTAGAGTTACAAGAAGTAAATGTGTACAATATGCAGAAAAAAGGAAAGTGAGAAAAGAGAATAAAGGCAAGCAGAAAAAAAGAGGGAAACACAGATCTACCATAGCACCAAATGCATTTTCTTTATATTCTTACATATATATTTATATGTAAAAGGATGATTTACAATGAATCATATAGCTTAAAATGTGGAATATGTGTTTATTTTCTTTCAAAATCTCTGCTACAGTGACAGGTAACTTTCTTAGAATCTGAAACTCTGATCTGGGACAAGGAAGGTTTTAGAATAAAAAACAAAGAAGGGAGGAAAGCAAACAGGAATAAGTGTTGATTTGGTACTGGTTGTCAGCACGTTGACAAGAAGGAAACAGATGAATAGTCAGCAAGAATGCTAAGCAGTGAGAGGCTCTAAGCTCTAACAAACGCCAGGCAGAAGTATTGTTGTTTCTTTCCCTTTGTCCTTTTGGGTTTTTGTTCATGGGTCACAGTCTGCGGTGTGTACGGAGGCGCAGCAACTGCCAGCACCCTAACACCTGACTTGAATCTCTGTTCCGTTTGCCTCTGGTTGCCTCTGGTTTCCACACTACCCTGCAGTGTCAGTTTTTGCTGGATCACTTGATTTTTTTTCCCTTTAATGAAAAATTTTCTCTGTATCATTGAAGAAAGATGACTCCTAGAGAATTTTCTTGCTTTCTCATGCTACAACTGGTCATATAGTCCCCATCATAAGTGACATCTCCAGATCAGTGGTTCTCAAACAAATTTGTGTCAGGAGCGCTAGGCCTCACTTGCAGTTCTGAGTCCGCAGGTCTGAAATGAGACCTGGAATGTGCCATTCTGAGAAGTTCTAAGGTGATGAAGATACTGATGATTGGTGACCACACTTTGAAAACCACTGATATAAATAATTCCTACTAAATAGATGTTCTCAAAAGATGTAGTCCTGTATCTAAAATAATAGCAAATGTAATTAAGTTCCCTTGATTAGCAATGATATTCTCTACTCAAATCATTAAGAATGCTTAAAATACTCCCCGCTACCTTTAATAGCAAAATAGTTGCCTACTACACATACCCATTTATATGGCAGAATATAATAGTTGATAACCAACAATATCTATACGTCAAAATATATAAAAAAGAGTCAACATTTTAGCCCTGGCTGGTGTGGTTCAGTGGATTGAGTCCTGGCCTGCAAACCAAAGAGTGTCCAGTTCGATTCCCAGTCAGGGCACATGCCTGGGTTGTGGGTCAGGTTCCCAGTACGGGGTACGTGAGAGGCAACCACACACTGATGTTTCTCTCCCTCTCTTTCTCCCTCCCTTTCCCTCTGTCTAAAAATAAATAAATAAAATCTTTTTAAAACACCAACATTTTATACTTCAGAATACATTTCCTAATACATAGTCCTCCAATATTCCAGTTGATTTGGGCTTAAATAAAAGGAAAAGTTTTGTAAATTAAATACGAGTCATTGCCTGGATGTTTGAACTCTTATTTTCTATGATCTGTAACTATAACAGAAGTAGGTATGCATGAAGGTGGGTAGAAACCCTCACTGGAAATCTGAAAGAAAATTTTGAGTGCTTCCTTATGGTAGTACTTGATTATTATATCTTAATTCATTTCAAAATGTAAACTTCCTAATAAAATTTAAACACTAACACTACTTTTGTTTTCCATTTGTGGTAAAACTTGCTTTTTTTTTTAATCACTGAAATTAGGAGAATGTAATGTTTTCTTGGTTTAACAAGGCAAATGTTACAGTAGAAAGAGGTGAAAGACAAAGATGTATAAACCAATAAATGTATTCCTTAAGATAAATTTAGCCAAACTCTTCTGGAACTGTGTGCAATGGCTATTCCTGAGTGGACAAAAAGAAAAGTGCTAAGTGTTCAAAGTTAAACCTTTCCCTGTGTTAGCCACCAGAAGACACTGTTGGAATGGGACAGCTTAGCTGCCCTTTGTAGGCAGTACCGTGATGTCCTCAAAATGTGGTCTGCGGATGTCCTGGGTCAGAATTACCCAGAACGTATATAGGCAATATGTAGGTAGAAGGCATATCGTGTCAGGAATGAACATTTTTAAACTGTACCTGAAAGTTTGCACACAAAACTTTCAGAATCACTTCAGTTGTAGGTAATAGCAGAGAAGACTGAGTGTGGGTACCATAGAAGAAAGCAGTATGAAGCTAGTATTTTGTATTTTGGAAGGGTGTTAAATACAAATTCAACATATTGCCTTTACATATTCTAAAATCTATTGTGTAGACCCAGTGTGCAATTAAAGATGACAAAAATGTCAATAACGCTAATGGCAATAACAACAAAACTTTCTCAGCTACTTTAATTACAAGAATGACATTTTTAATAGATGTTTGCATGTAAAGTGTGAATTACAATTATATGATTGTTGCTAAAACAATTCTTTGTTATCTTACTTAGTTAATAGGAATTGCAGTATCTAGTTCACTAGAAATCAGCAACCATGTAAGTAAAGGTTATTAAAATCCTACCAAATAATAGTCTATGGTGTCACATAATAGTGCATGTGATTCAGATATCACATGAAAATAAAGGATCGTTAATGTATGATTTAATTAAGGTTTGACACTTTCAAATTGAGCCTTTCATTACTCAAGTTAAATACTCCCCAACATGTTCTACAAAATTGGATAGATTTTTTTAGCTTTTTTCATAATTTTAAAACTGTGATTAAAAAAATCTTTACATATAACTGTCTCTAATGAAACCCAAACAAAATCCACCAGGTAGAATGTGCCTGAAGTTTCACTATTATACCAGCTTAATCTGAGCGTGTACCTCCAAGGAAGAGCCCATAAAGGCTATGTCCTAAACTTTGGTGCTGTTCATTAAAATCTCCCAGAACCCTTTTCCTCCTCAGACCTTTTTAAAATTGCATTTGCTCCTCATGTATCTTCTGTTTCTAGGACTCTGGGTTTACGGACTTGTCTTGGTTCCTCTGCCTTGATCTTGGCTCTAAGGCAACTGGCTCCGACTCAGTTTCTGATCACCCTAGCTCTGCTCCCCAGCATTTATCCAAATGATCAGCGTATCTACGGGCTTTTGCTCCATCTCTTGCAAAAAAAAAACCTGATCGTAATTTTGATATCAAATTAGTAGACTTTTTAAAAACAGGCATTTACATTTTAAATCTTGTTCAAAATACCCAAATTTTGAAGATATAATGAAACCAACCAATCCAAATTCGCTTGATCACACATTCAAAATGCTCTCAGTTTGATATCCCAGGGTTTCTGCAAATGTTAAAAATGAATCTTGGATTCAAATTAATCATTTTACCTATCATTTATATTGCAGTTTAAAAAGATGAATGGCTGATGTTTCATTAAAAAGCTATGAACTGTATACAAACAGATATAAAGAAATGTTGAAATAGGTTCCATGAGGAAAATGTATGGCTTTTATTTTCCGAATAGAAACTTCAATAAATTAAAGTGCTCAGTTTTGTACCAGCAGGTGTCAGAAATGAACGGTGAACCTGCCAGCAGAAATGTTTTCAATTTCTTAAGCACCATCCTAGTCTCTGATAGAATTGATTGGCTTTTGGAAGAAAGTTGTAGTGGCAGAGATTTAAAAAAGGAGAAGAAAATTCCTCTTTAACAAATGACCAGAGGGACAAACTGTATCCAAATTAACTCAACACATCAAATATTCTGTTTTAGTGAAGGAAAAATAAATAGCAACACTATTATATTTTGGCATTTAAAACAACAACAAAAACAACATTGAAGTAAATTTCCAAAAGAAAAAAAAATTTGGTTAATTAAATATTTAGCTTTCTTTTTCTTTTCTTGAGATCTTGTCATTCTTCCTTTCTTAAATTTATTTTTTGTTATTGTTGACACTGTTACAGATGTCCCTCATTATCCCCTTTGGCTTTCTTTTTTAACCACAAAATTTTCTCCTGTATTTGTACCATAAATTAATTAAACATTCTACACCTATTCTACTTAAATAAATTTTAAAAATTATTATAAAAGGTAGGCAAGTCAACTGACGAGACTTGGAAAAATACAAAGAATTATCCAGATAAATATTAAAATACATATTATAAATGGTATTAAATATAAAATGGTCATATATTTATACATTTTATATAGCTTATATCAAAGCTAAGTTATAGAAGCACTAGAAAAGTAATTCTGTATGCCGGTATAGGTTATGGTCATACATATGTACATATACACACAAACTGGGGAAATTATTTGCAAGTCATGTTAAAAATAATGTTAATAGTGTATCAGTGTATCTATTTTTTGTTTAGTATTCTTATGGTTTTCTTATATTTAAATTATGAGTCCATTTGAGAGTTATTATTTGAAAAATAGCACTATGTTGGTATATACGAGGTCTGTCTGGATAAAGTCCAACCATTGTTAATACAATGAGAACGGTTTGTACAACACTGATGAACTTGGCATCCAAGGAGAGTGGACTGTAATGCGCATGTGTGAACAAGGATGACTTTACCATACTAGTCATTGGTGGCAGTAGACGTCACTGAGTGAGCATGTGTATGGTGTGGCCATCACATTCAAAATGACCGAGCGAGTAGAGCAACGAATCTGCATCAAATTTTGTGTTAAGCTTGAACACTCCCGTGCGGAATCTATTTGGATGATTCAGAAGGCTGCAGCTATGGGCAACTGGTGATTGGCAGCTTCATCAGGACAATGCAATCACTCATGCATCATGTCTCCTGCAGAGTTTTTTGGCAAAACGCCAAATCACCAAGCTGACTCAGCCCAGCTGCAGCCCAGATTTGGGGCCCTGTAACTTCTGGCTTTTCCCAAAACTGAAATCACCCTTCAAAAGGGCAATTTCAGACTGTCGATGATATTCAGGAAAATACGACAGGGCAGCTGATGGTGACTGGGAGAACTGTGTGAGATCCCAAGTGCCTACTTTGAAGGGGAGTGAGGCGTCACTGTCCTAGGTACAATGTTTCTTGTATATTCTTCAATAAATGTCTCTATTTTTCACAGTACATGGCTGAATACTTTCTGGATATATACATATATATATTCACACACACATTTTATTAAAACCAAACTTTAGCAATTACCTTAGAGCCTAGGTTTAAGCAAATCTATTAGAAAATTCTAAAATTCTAGAAATAAATAATATTAGGACCACTAAGTTCCACCTCTAGAACATATTAAATAAAATTATATTTTCAGATTACCAAAAATTGTATTTTATAAAAGGATTTAAACTAGTTTTACTTAAATATGACTCCCAGTAGTATGTAGTGTTTGTTTATACATCACTACCTATTTGCAGTGTTGCAAATGAAGAAATTTAAAATTAGTATGATAGAAGAAGGGGTTGTACTTTAGCACAATTTTATTAATATCTTTAGGTCTACTATGAAAAATTCTATACCTTATGCTACAGTTTTAAGACAATAATACTTTAAAAATTCAAATACAACATTCTAATCTACATCCTCATCCATCCTTCATTCCCCAAAATTGGCCAAGGACATATGAGTGTTTTCAGGGTCTATTTCATTTTCATTAGTTGGTGGAGTCAGTATAAAAGCAAAGTAACAATAGGTCTGAGATATGTACACAATATGCCCATTTCAGACACTACTGTTCATTATTATAAATGAACTATTGGCCTTACCACCAAATTGAAGGCAATTCCTTCAGTGAGCCAAGGAGAAGAATTAGGTAATAACTCTGCTGTGGGGGGAGACTTAACTAATCTTGGGCTTCACACTCCACCAGTTGTGCTTAGTTTCTCATTTTCCCTGGAAAGCTTGATATACTCAGTTGCCATAAGCATTACTGTGCTGTACTTGGAAACACTGTATTGTATGATCTTTTTCTTCCACACTGAAAACAAAAATACCCTCCCACCCTTACCATCCCAAGTGCACATCTCAGTATATTTACTATGAGTTATCCTTTTAAAGAAAAGAAGAGCTGTGAATGCTCATTTTCTACTTTTTAGTATATTAAAAATGTCCACCATTGTTATCTGGGATTCAGTGCACATGTTCAAACTAATTGCATACAATTTGAACTTAGCGGTTGAGAAAAATCATTTGGACCAAAAAAACATAATAGATCAAAAAATCATTCTACGCAAAGGTGTTCAGTATTTCAGAAATACAAAAACAAGGGCAATGACTAGTCCTCATAAGTAGTTTAATAACTAATAAATAGTTTCATAGATACTTTTCATGAAAGATAAATGGTAGAAGGCTAATGTTAAACAGTAAATCTAAGGGTATATATAAAGGCATTATGTTAAATACACATAGCTCGGATTACTTGAGAGCAAAATACTAACATTTCTAGACAACCTTCTGTATTTACTGACACTGTGAAATTGTTAAATACAATGCATGGGAATATGTGTGATAGTTACTTATCAAATTCAGCCTCAGGAGGGCACTGAGCCCACTCAGCCTTCACTTCCTCACTCATGGAATGCAATTTTAATCAATCCAGTTTCCACTTTTAGACTTACTGTGATTTGCAGATTACTTGTAGGAGGACTCTGAGGGCCTCCAAAAGACCTTGGGCAAGCAAGCCACTACAAGGTCAAACTGGAAATGCATTCTCATCTTGAGACATATGTTGAGAAGAGGGGAGGTAAGGAAATGCATACTTTTTGCATGCTTTCTTTCTCGTAACAAATTCAGCTACTCTCCATTATTTTATTTAAATTATTATGACTGTAGCTAGTGTTGGGCCAGCATCAAGGAATTTAGCAAAACTTTATGGAGGAGATGGGACTTAAGGCTGGTTATGAAAAAGAAGAAAAAAATTTAGATGCTTTAGGGAGAGGAGGAGAAAGAAGTACTGAATGAGAGAAAGCATGACCAGAGTCCAGACTGTGCATGGCATGTTCTAGTGAACCAATTTTCTGGGAATCAAGGGTTGCTGTAATGACATCATGAGAAATAAAGATGGCAAAATAAAAGTTAGAATTAGAATGTGGAGGCTGATGGTAAATGTGGTAGAAGCAACAGGAGACAACTGAAAGGCCGTGAAGTAGCGAATAACTTGCATAGCACATTGTGATAGACTGAAGTATACTTCATCGTCCTGTTAATGGGCTCCTAATAAACTGAGTACAAGGGTCTTAGCCTTAGTCAAAGGAAGTAGAAAGAAAAGAACAGGTACAAAATATTTAACAAAGAAAGAAACAACTATACCTGTTGATGTATTACTAGGAGAGGGAAAAAATAAGAAAAGTTGGCAATAACTTGAAGAGGCTTTAGCTAGTGTAAAGAAAAGATGGGACTATAGCTTGATGAGAAGTCAGGAAAAGATGTATACAAAAACTAGGAGCTATTACACAACCTGGCAACTTGGGCAGTGCCCTGTTCTGGAATGTGCCTATCAAACAATGAAGTTAACACATAAGGTGGTCGAGGCTTCCTCATGACTTATGTCCTGAGCCTGTGTGCTGAAATGATAGCATCGTTCCAGAAAAAGAATAATATTAGAAAGTTATATCAGAATCCACATTTCATGCTTTTATGAATTGAACTATCTCTGTAGGACTTCACTGTTATTATTGATGAACCACATTTTATAACAATATCATTCTTTATTATCACAAGAAATAAAAGGAGGTTTGGCATTCCATCATTCAAAATCGAAACACTAAATTCTTTCCCTAAACCTCTGGGAGGTATCAGATAAACAACAAACACAATACCTATTAGGCAGGTATTAGATATTCCAAATGATTTAGCCAGGTACAATACAGTGAAAACACGGGGAACTGAAAAATCATACAAATCTCCAAAATCAATATATTTCAATATGATTTCAGAATTTAATACAGATTAGATACTGCTATTTATCTGATGTATTCAAATTTTTTAATGATGCAAGTGATAGTACTAAAAAATATTATCCTTCATGATAATATTTTTATCAGTTCCCTGTTAGCTGAGGTATGCACACATGTTGAATGAATAAGATGCACCAAGGCCTTAGAAAATGTCCTACCTCGCAACATTTGAACAATGCTTATATAAAAGAAGAGATGAACATCACGAAAATAGTCATTCGTCCACTTGAAATAAAGCAATTACTGAGAAAATACCATTAACGTACAACTTCAAGCAATATTTGAGAAACCTAAGAAACAGTAAGTTACAAGACACCTAACTTGTAGAATGGCTTGAATTTTGGTTGACACTACTTAAAAAATTGTTGACTCTACCCTTGGATCCCTGGCCAACAATCCTCTACCTAAAATGCACCACCTCGAGACCCCAAGTCACCAACCCCAAATAAAATTCTAGAAAATTACTGTTTCCCACTCATCTCATTTACATTTGGTTTCTTCCTTAATGGAGACAGGCAATAAAGGAGGCAGAACTACTTTTACTTTATTACCATTTGAGTGAAAACCTAGCCTCTAAATAAAACTTGTTTATCATGGTTTGATCAAGAATGACAAACCACTGAAAATTTTACATACTTCCACAATACAGAAATACAATCTCTGTCATTTCTGCTTCCTTACCCTTAACTTTTCCACCGAAGGCTTCTTTTTTTAAATTTCCACTACCGATAATCCCTTGGCACTCAAAATCCCACTGGGTTTATTATTATGTTGCAATATCAGAAAGTGTATTACAATTACTGTCACGAGTAATTGTACTGTCATACAATTACTTGCTTTTCCAGAAGATGGGAGATACCTGCTCAACAGTCAGTTGTCCTTTTGAGACTGTTGGGTAATCCAAGACTTTCAAAAGTTCTTTCAGATTCTCTGCACTAGCCCATTGAGTGTGACCACTGGTGTCTATTATTACATTAGTCCTTCCTCTTCTTGGTAACTGCTTCTACATTTCTTGAACTATCCACATACTCTGGATCTACTCAGATAAACAAACTCTACAGATATGTCTATGCCAAAGAAAAACAAGCTACTCACATATTCCTTTTTCTTTTAAATTTAATTTTAATTTAATTTTTTCCATCACCATTTGTCCCCTCCATACCTTCTTCCACCTCCGCATTCCCTGCAGTCACCATACTGTTGTCTATGTCCATGAGTTCTTTCTTTTTTTCTATTTTGCTTAATCAATTAATAACGCAGAGAAGCAAATAGCAATACACTTTTAAAAATACAAAGAGAGCCTCCTCATTTCACAGAATTGGGAGATTCTGCCGGTCCCCTCTAATCATAGCTATTAACCCATAACCACATCAACTTATGAGCTGTGTCAAAGGCACAAATCAAAGAACAGTGGCTGTGTATGCCTTTGTAGCCATGTTAGTGTACCTAGGTAACACTTTAAAACTTCTGTGCTTTACCTGATTGGCCACACCGAATCTCCTTCCGCAAAGCTAGGTCTACCTTCCAAGGCAGAACTGCTTTTTATTTCTCATGCCATGAATAGGGATTAATGCAAAATTGTAATGGCTGATTTTTATTGTCACAGTATATATTTTATTTTCACTATAGAAGAAGTTACACAAGTAGCATCTTTATCTGCAACAACTTGGAGAAGGTATAGCACACCTCTAGTATGACAATAAACGTTAAATTGATATGGGCTCACTGAGTGATCAGGGGGTGTAATCCAGGATAGAATATAACATGAGAATGCCAAGGTTGAAGGGCAGGTAAGTGCCACCCAGGGCAGAAACCAGCCATGATTCAAGGTCACTGAGAACAGACAACACTCACACCAGGGTCAAGTGGTGCAGTGCTAATTTTACAGCAAGAGGAGAAAGAGAGAGTGCACAAAATCCAGCCCTTGCATTCATGGGTCCGCCATGGCTGGTGGGTCGGCTCCGCAGTCAACGTGGGAAGTGCAGCTGCGCGCACCCTGCTTCCTTCTGTGGTAGAAGCACCCTGACCCTTGCACTATGAGGTCTGAAAAACAGAAAGCCGGGGGCATCCCTGAGAGCCAGAGAAGCACAAAGAGCTAGGCAATTCCAGGAAAAAATTGCATGTGCCTAACACAGACAGAAGAGGAATATATGTACTCTCCGTGCTCGGAGCGCTTTGCATACAGCACGATTTGTGAGCTTGCCAGCATATTCTTTACCAAACACAAGGCTCTTGAGAACAAAGGGGAGGTATTCACTTGTGCTTGGGTCCCTCTCACGTAATATAAACAATTTTTAAAAGACTACAAACCAGTATTATAATCAATAATATATTTTTATAAGCAATGCAAAGATTAAAAGTTCCTTTGCTTATGTAATCACAGTTGATCTTCTCAACAACCTGCAGGGTAGGCAGGCCATGTGCTATTATCCTCATTTTCAAATGAAGAATAAACTGTAATTCCAAGAGATTTAGGAATCTACCAAAACACCCCCTGTGAATGAGCGGTGAAATTCTTTAGCATTATGATTCTGGTCACTTTGACACACATTTAAAATCTTTTTCAACTACCATGCCCTACTTAAGGTTTAAAATGCTGGAAATAGTAATGCTTTGCTATCCGCATGAAAATGCTGATTAGTCCTTATTGGCAATTACAAGTATGAAGGTACATTTAAAGTTCTTTGTATTGATATCGGATCTTTTATGAAAAGCATTTTATAAATGAAGTGCTATTTTTGTATCCCACTTATGGAAAACATTGATTGGAATTAAGGTTTAATTGTGAATTTCAGTTCTTCAACATTATTTATAGAGGGAAATGAAAAGAGCTCATTGTAAAGATAAACCGTTATGCATATGAGTATGGCATACTCCACTGCAACTTCATAAAAGAAGTAGTTACGGGCTGTGTCTTTATAGAATACTGAGTGATCCATCTCATCACTCGTCACTTAGTATGATGTATTTCAACGCTTCTATCCTGCACTTAAAAATCTGAATTATGACCAGTTCAACAAATGTGTACGGTATGCCTGTTTGGGGTAAGGCCTTTTGCTCACTGCTGCAGGGACACAAAGATCAATCAAACAGGGACCCCACTTTCAAGAAGCTTTTAATATAATGGGAAAGATAAGACATGGGGAATATGATTATATTGAAATGCAGAAAGACAGATACTATAAAACCTTTGTAGAAAAATCACAATAGAGTTTAGAGGAAGAGCAAGTAATTTTAGTATGAGATCAGGAAAGGTTTCCTGGAATGGGTGACCTTGAGAAATGTCATTTAGAATGAATGAAATTCATATTGAGTGGGGTGAAAATGCTCTATATCCTGAATGAATCAAAAATAATTTATGATGCCAGAAACTGAAGTTCAGCCCACATAAGAAGAAGTGAATTAGAAGATAAGTTTGGAGAGAAAATTCATAGAAGGCTTTGAATAAGAGACCGAGAGGTCTGGGTTTAGGCCAACTAGCGTGGTTAAGCACGCCAGGTTTTATTAATTGCTTCGATATTCTGGCAAATCCTAATCCCTAAGCTCTCCATCAATAAAAGTTATTTTAAGTCCTATCTATGCATGAAGATATTCTATTCAATTAAAAGTACTAGTGCCCCTTAAGAATAGAAAGAAACTAATTTATTGCCAAAACATTGCCTCAGTGCAATCTCATGTGGCATATAATACAGAAGAAACAATATGGAATGGGGGAAACCTAGGCTTCCAGGTGCTTATATGGAAAAATAATATAATAATTAATAAAGAATTATAATACAAGAATAAACTCTGTTTCACATACTCACAACTGTAAACTTAGGTTTGTTGCGCCCTGTATGAGGTTATTGTAAAGGCGTTTGGGAAGAAACCTAAATATATACATGCATCTCAGTGTGACTTAAATTTTGTATTAAATTCACTGAAATTTCTGTCTTAAAAATTTATTACCATTTCTAATAAAAATATTATAAGAGTTCACCTGTTCTGAATATATATATACATGGCAAGTGGTATGCAAAATCTGGATTAACTTACACTATCATTGATCATCACAAAACTCTGTAATTCAGAATGATTTTAAAGTACAAAAAAATTAAGTTTGGAAAATGCCCAAGATCACACAGTAAAATAAGGGTTGGACCCGAGATGATTACCCAGGTCGGCCAAGCTATAATACTAATGTAACTTCTTTTCACTACCCTAAGCACCAAAAGGTGTCTCTAAAGGTACACCTGATTTCTAAAGATACTAATACATTTGTGTTTTCCAGATACTAATTCAACTGTTCCAGCATTAAAAAAAAATTAGGTAAATTTTTATTTTCTTCTTTTACCTAGTCACAGAAATAAATGATATTTTTAAGGAAAAGCAGCAAGCCCATGGATACTAAAGCCAAGACAAGACAGAATGACAGATTCTGAAGGAATTCATTCATTATATCCACACTTTTATATAAACCCAACTGGCACCGACACTGATGTGGAAAATTGTCAAGCCAATTTTAAGTATAATCAGTTCTTGTGAATCTTAAGTCACAGAGTTTGAAGAGTGATACAGTATGAATAGAATTTAATTTTCCTATGTAAAAAAAGGAAAAAAAACACCTGCTGATGTAGAACCTCAAATATAATTCTTAGAAACAAATTGGGAAGATGCTCTGATAATCAGAAGCCAACACAGGTCAGAATCTCCCACAGCAAAGGGCATTTCTTACCAAACTAAATTTGCTTTAGGGATTCCTTATGAACATTAAGGTAAAAGAAGCGTTATTTAGTTTCATTCGTTCAGGTTAACCATCATCATCTCTACTAGACTAAGTCTCTTAGTAATGGTATTTGGACGCGAGACCTTAGAACAGCAATTTTCAACCAATGCGTTGCAAGAGGCACACAGGGGTGCCCCAAGAATTTTCAAAACATGTAATACCTGCCTGTTTAGTCAGGGGCACTGACTTCTTTTCCCTTAGATTGTCAAATAAAAAAATGACAACTGTCAATACAACAAGAGCCATCTAGTGTGAATGAATCAAAATTATACGTATATTTGTCAGATCAGCAAAAAATATATATTTTTTGATGTGCCGCAGAATTTTAGTAGTTTGTGTGTGCCATGAGATGAAAAGGGTTGAAAATCACTGCACCAGGGAGATGATTATGAGGGCAGATCCCTCATGAATGAGAATGAATCATGTATAAGAAGAATGAATCCCTTATGAGACCCTAAAGAGCTCCTTCATACTCCTTCTTTCTTGTGAGGACACAGCAAGAGGACAGGTCTCTATGATCAGGAAACAGACCCTTAGGAGATATTGAATATACCAGCACCTTGATCTTAGACTACCTAGTCTCCAGAACTATAGGAAATAAATTTATATTGTACATTGCCACAAAGTATATATTTTTGTTATAGAAGCCCAAAGAGACTAAAACATACAACAAACTACAATCAGAATGGCTACATTATTTAAATTACACTGAAGGATCCCAAAGGGCTTTGACTTACTGACTTACTCCTGGCTGTGGTTTAAATACTAAGGATATCCCCCAACCAGCATTTTTGCTGCAAAAATTCTATAATTAATGATATTTTTGTCTATATTTTCTTACAACAGAGGTAAGTGATTTAGAACTCTATTTTAGGTAACTTAGAAGGTTTGTTTGAAACTATCAATGCTTCAGAAAAGGCCTGCGGTTAAATCCTAAGGCGTGATGGGAATTTTACTTATTTAACTATGTTACATTACTACTTTTTTATTAAAATTAACAGCTATCTTATTTTTGAAGCTGATGTAAATATTTCAGGGAAGTTAAACTTCAATTTATAGCTTTATCTTTTCAGGTCCCTCCAAGTAAAATATTAAGGTTTTCATTCCTTTTCCCACCCATATTTTTCATTCAAATATAATTTTTAAAAAGATTTTATTTATTTATTTTTACAGAAGGGAAGGTAGGGAGAAAGAGAGGGAGAAACATTAATGTGTGGTTACCTCTCGAGCGTCCCCCCACCGGGCTCACAACCCAGGCGTGTGCCCCGACTGGGAATGGAACCAGTGACCCTTTGGTTCACAGGCTGATGCGTAATCCACTGAGCCACACCAGCCAGCACCAAATATAATTTTTGAGGCAATTCTCTAAAGTATGTTACTAAATCTTAAACATACACACTTTTAAAATATTTTTAAAGATATAATTACAGATGACATACAATAATACATTAGTTTCAGGCATAATCGTGTTCTTTTTTTATGTTTATTGATTTTAGAGAGAGAGGTGAGGGGAGAGATGGGAAGGGGGTAGGGAAAGAGAGAGAGAAAGAGAAGGAGAGAGAGCAAAACACTGATTGGTTGCCTCCCACATGGGATCAAAACCACAACCTAGGCATGTGCCATGTCTAGGACTCAAACCTTCAATCTTTTGGCCTATGGGGCAATGCTCCAACTGAGTCACACCAGCCAAGGCTAATCATATGTCCTTTTTAATCAATTTTGATGTGATATGATATATCATATGATATTTCTATGTTCCCTATGAAGGTTATAAAGCTTACAATTAATCTAGTAAAATTTGATTCTATGTAAAAGGAAAAAATAGTTCCATACAACACAGATAGTGCGAAGCACTTGCTGAGACCCAAAAGTCTTCTTTCACTCAATATCGGAGCTCACTTTTTAGCTTTGTCATAATGTCCATGAGGACCAAAAATATTTTTTTCCTTTTGTACTTAGTATGTTTCTCTGATCTAGATAAATTTACATTCCCAAGGAGAGTTTGAAAATTATCGTTGTGTTCATCCAACCAAAGCCTCAAGTTTAATTTCAGAGTGTTTAATTAGCATGAGGAAGGAGGAAAAAAAATGTTGATTATAAGCACATGATCAAAATAAAATATCAGCATAATAGGATGTTAAACGAATTTAAATGACACAAAATAGTTTCTCAATTATGCTGCTTTTCTTGTGCCTTCTCCTCTCTTTACTTTCAGAAGTGAAGGTGAGTTTATTTTGGGGTGAGCAGACAAGGTTCATTTCTTTTTCCCCCAGCTTTATTGAAATACATTTGACATGTAATGTTGTATAAGTTTAAGATACAAAATGCATTGATTTCATACATCTATAAACTTCAAAATGATTACCAGACAAGATTCTTTTTGATGATATGGGAGCAGACTGTGGCTGAATAGTTCATCTTATTTTTAAAGGTTAAATCCTTATTTGTTTTATTTTAGTTATATTAATGAATCACATTCTCTGTGACCTGATTTTATTATTTATTCATGGTACTCTTCAACTGGAATTTTTATGTATTATTTTTGGAATGATTGTTTAAGATCAAGAAAGAGATGGAAATAATGATGAGGGACATTGTAAACTGACCACTCAAAAGCCATCCAACCCTCCCTTCTCCCATATCTTCCTCCATTATAGAAGCGAAGCTTAGAACCATGATCCAGCTTCGGCCAATGCCATGTAAGTAGAAATCATGGGGTCTATGTGTGAGGAGGGCTTGGACAAGCATTTTTTAAAGCATATCCTCTTAAACCCTTGGACTCCATCTTTCTCCTGCTAATACAGCTCAGAAAAGAGAACTGAAACCTGAAGACACAGTCATTCTACAATCGTAGTGATGAAACCATAAGGGTGACCATATATTCATAATCTTCATCTTTTTTCTCCCTCCTAATAAAGCACACTGAAGTTAAATTAATTTTGAGGTTCTGGGAGATGAATGTAATGCCAACTGACAAGCTTTCCTTAGGTATATTAACTATGAAATAGGCGAAGAGCAGAGCACCATGCTAAGCAGGAGGAGGAGGAAAATGCTTTTCTTACTTATTATCATAAAAATGGCTGTCTTCCTGAAGTTTGTAGCTGTCGTCATTCCCTCAGTGTTTCGGATTGTCTAATTTCGAAAAAGGACATTCAAACTGATGATTTTTATTTAACATTGATTGTATCTCTTTACTGCTTTAGAATAAAAATACTCCTAAATTCTGAGTTTCAACAGAGGACATCATTCTCAGCATATCTGCAAAAACATGGATACATTAGGCCGACACTTGTCTAGTGTCATAAAGCAAGTTTGCTCCTCTGCTCCTTCACTGGACGCTGATTTCATTTTTCACTCAACCTGCTTTAGCACTTCATAGGGAAATGAAGCTATTCTGGCCCTGGCTGGGTAGCTCAGTGGGTTAGAGCACTGTCCCAAGATATCAAGGTGGTGGGTTTGATCTCCAGTCAGGGCACACTCAGGAAGCAAGCAATAAATGCACAAATAAGTGGAACAATGATTCGATGTTTCTTTCTCTCAACAAAAAAATTTAAAAAAAAAAAGAAAATGAAGCTACTTCCTACCACTATGGTATTTTCCCATTTATAACATTCTCGGATACTCAATATAGTGGGAAGAACAAGGAACTTCTTTTAAGAAAGAAAAATGAATAAATTCAGAATGCCCCCTTGGGGTGACATGTGTTTGGACCACCCTAAGAACTCACTTGCTTTTGTTATTTTTTTATCCTTTAAACACATTCTAGGAGCCCAGCCATATAATTTTTGAGATAATGAAAAAGAAAGCAGTAAAGCAGGTGTTAAAATCTGTGACAATTGCCACCAAAAAAAAAATGTGTCCCGTGCCCAGTCAAGCCCTTTATGTATGGTATACATAGCAGGCTATGTGCCCTGGAACTGGAATTGGAATTCAAAGGATAGGAACTTAAAAATGAGATTACAAGGGGAGAAAAATGGAAAGAGAACTAAATAACAAAAGAATATAACATAGACTCATTCCTAGCAGTATTTTACAAGTTTTTTTTTCCCATTGATAAACTCCATCTCCTATTAGAAAATATTGATTCTAAGACCTTTTGTCTTTTCTTAAACATTTTCAAGGTGTTTTTTTTTGCTGTTGTTGTTAATATTTATTTCATGTTATTCACTTTAATTCTCCTTGGAATCTTAGACTTTAAAAACCTTAAAATTCCCTATTTCTTAAAGTGGTATCTTTTAGATGCTTTCAAAGACTTTCTGACTTTGATCATTTTAATTATTTCTGCTAAGGCTCAATATAATTTTTATGTGGCTTCACCTTATATCACTGAGCTCAAAAACAAAAACAAAAACAAACAAACCAAAAAAACTGGACTAAGAGGTGATGATCCAGACAGGAAAACAACATCCATCCATTTACTTAAACACCACCCAAATTTACTGGAAATGCAATACGGTGAAGGAAATTCTAATTTTTCAGAACTCCTCTCTGAAAGAATGCTCTGTGTGATTGGAATGAATATTTTGATAAGCTCTTTGGATAAGCAGTGAGATCATAAAAGTCAAACTCAAGTAACAACGAAGTCTGCTGACTATCCTTCTAAGGAAAATTAATCTGATGAGAGGAAGGACATTTCTAGACTGGAGTGAAGAATGCATATTTGGAACCAGAGCTGAATTGTTCACTACAATAGAAAAAACGTTGAGCAGTGGTCCTTGCTCCTCCTTTTCTATCAGCCCCTCTTCTAAATAAATGAACAAATATTTGAAGCACACCAGGCTTCAATATACTAGCCTGATTAGAACATCCTCGCATCTCAGTGAAGCCCTGACTTAAACCACTCAACCAAAAACAAAGAAAAAAAGAAAGAAACAAACAAAAGCCCACTATTTCTTTGCCCTAGTTGAATCATTTTACAGGGGGGCAGGGAGGGAGTCTTTTATTTGTCTCCATATCTGGAATCATCTATCCTGTTTATCCAGGTTATTTTATCCATGTTAGGACATTTTTTTATGTTAATCAATACTGCTGATTTTCCTTCTGCAGTTTCTCCTTTCACATGTGTAAGAATTTCTCTAGAGTATATACCTAGAAGGAGAATTGATGGATCAAAGGTTACTCATATCTTCGAAATGGGCAAATTGGTCTCTAAGGTGATATTATTAATTTATATGCCATCCACATTTTATGGAAATTTTTGTTTCTCCATATCCTTACTAACGCTTAGATTATTTAGCTTTGATAATTTTACCAATCTGATGGTATAAATTGATATCTCATTTTGATATTTTTCATTTATATTATCCTATTAATTGAAGGAAACTTTAATATATGCCAAATAGTAATGCTTTTTTGATTACGTGTTTTGCAAAATCTTTTCTCAGGCTGTAGTTTTTCTTTTCCCTTTTGTTTATTAGGTCTTTAACACACAGACATTTAAAACTTTAAAGTATTAACAAATCTATATAGGTGAGGTGGTGCTCTATGAGCAAAAAATTCTCACAAAATTTTAGTGGCTTAAAATAATGTATGATGACATATCAATCAATATGATATACAGCAGAGATTTTCAACCGGTGTGCTGCAAGAATTTTTAAAACATGCAATATCTAACTTTTTAGTCAGGGGCACTGACCTCTTTTCCCTTAGACTGTCAAGCAAAAAAATGACAATAGCCAACACGACAAGAGCCACCCGATGTGAATGCCCACTCTTGAACCATAGATATATAAGTCATATAAGAGACTTGCATCTTATTGGTCGTGCTGCATAATAGGGATGCGTCTGATTGGTTCATTCTTGGTACCAGAAATCCTTCTTGTATTATGCAAGTATAGGCACCTGATTTTTTAAAAAGTCACTTTGGAGGAGAAAGAGTAGGTAATTACTATTAGTTTGATTAAATTAATTGATTGATTACTATTTGATCAATTTTTTTTTGTTAGGCAATAATATATATTTTTGGTGTGCTACAGAATTTTAGAAATTAGTTTATGTGTGTCATGAGATGAAAAAGTTTGAAAATCACTGTCGTACAGGATATTTTCTTCCCTCTAAAAATCTCCCGTGCTCTGCCTAGTCATCCCTTCCCACCTAATCCCTGGCGAGCACTGATCATTTTACTGTCTCTAATAGTTTTGTCTTTTCCAGAATGTCATATATTATGTAGCTTCATCTGATTGATCTCTTATACTTAGGAACACGCATTTAAGATTCCTCCATGTCTTTTCATGGCTTGATAGCTCATTCCTTTTTAGTGCTGAATAATATTCCATTGTGTGGACACACTAGTTTATTAATCTATTCACCTACTGAAACACATCTTCGTTGGCTTCTGAGCTTTCGCAATTATGGATAAAGCTGCTATAAACATCCAGGTACAGGTTTTTGCGTGGACATGAGATTTCAATTCCTTTGAGCAAATACCAAGGAGCATGGCTGTGGGATCATATGGTAAGAGTATATTTAGTCTTATGAAACCCGCCCAGCTCTGCCAAAGTGGTGTAGCGTTCTGAATTCACACCAGCAATGAATGAGACTTCCTGTAGCTCCACACTCTCACATTTAGTGTTGTGAGTATTCTGGATTTTGGCCATTCTAATGGGTGTGTAGTGGTATCTTAGTGTTGTCTAATTTGCATTTCCCTGATGACATATTACGAGGAGCACCTTTTCACATGCTTATTTGCCATCTATCTTCTCCGATAAGGTGTCTGTTAAGGTCTCTGACCAATTTTTAATCGAGTTGTTTCTTTTCTTATGGTTGAGTTTTAAGAATTCATTGTATATTTCGGATAACAGTCCTTGATCAGCTTTGTTTTTTGCAAATATTTTTTCCAGACTGGCGTGTCTTTTCACTCTCTTAACATTGTCTTTTTTAAAGTAGATGGCTTTAATTTTATTGAAGTCTAGCTTGTCAGTTTTCTCATGAATCATAACCCTGGTGTTATATCTAAAAAATCATCACCATACCTACGGTCATATACATTTTCTCCCATATTATCTTCCAAAGGTTTTATATTACGTTTTACATTTAGATCTGTAATCTATTTGAAGTAATTTTTGTGAAGGGTATAAATTCTGTGTCTAGATACTTTTATTTTTATTTTTTGCACATCAACGTCTAGTTGTTCCAGCATCATTTGATGAAAATATTATCTCTGCTCCTTTGTGTTAATGTTTGCTCCCTTGTCAAATATCAGTTGACTATATTACGTGGGTCTATTTCTGGGCTTTCTATTTTGTGTCACTGATCTGCTTGTCTATTCTTTTACCAATACCACACCATCTTGATTACTGTAGCTTTATAGTGAGTCTTAAAGTTGGGAAGCATTATTGCTCCAATTTTGCTCTTGTCCTTCAATATTGTGTTGACTATCTTAGGTCTTTTGTCTCCCTGTATAAACTTTAGAGTCAGTTTGTTGATATCCACAAAATAATCTGATAGGATTTTGATTGTGATTGCATTAAATCTATAGATCAAATTTAGAGTAACTGAAAACAAGACAGTGTTTAGTCTTTCTGTCTATGAAAATGAAATGTCTCTCCATTTTAGTTCTCTTTGATTTCTTTCATTAGAGTTTTGGAGTTTTCCTCCTATAGAAATTATACATACTTTATTAGCTTTATACTTAAGTATTTCATTTTGGGAGATGCTAATGGAAAGGATATTGTGTTTTTAATTTCAAATTCCACTTTTTCATTGCTGGGATATAGGAAAGCAATTAAATTTTATATATTAACCTGCTATCCTACAACCTTCCTATAATCGCTTATGAGTTCCAGGAGCTTTCTGGTTGACTTTTTGGGATTTTTAAAAATAGGAAATAGTGTCATCTGTGAAGAAAGGTAGTTTTATTTCTTCCTTCTTTACCAAAGCTGAATACCTTTTATTTCCTATTCTTGTCTTACTATATTAAGTAGAACTTCCAGTACAACGCTGAAAAGTAGTAGTGAGAGAGAACATAAATGATACCTTTTTAGTATTGAATGTTTTAAACCCCCCACTTATGGAGAAATAGGATTGGTTACACAGCTATAGAGCCGGGGTGAGTGGAACGATTTAACTTTGCACATTGAGTCATTCCCTCTACAAATTTTGGTGATCTATGGAGCATCTGCCAAGCTATGTGTGTCAAGACCAAACACTGAGATGATTATTTACTCTAGCTTAATACTTTTGATGACTCCTATGTACTTTTACATATGATCTAAGAAATGATAGATTTTGTCTTCTATGTGTAACCACTTTGTCCTTATTCGATTTTCTTATAACAAAAAAATTAGGTCACTTCCTTCAAAAACATCTGCAAATTGTGCAATTTTATCATCTTTTCAGTCTATAACATTCAGTGTTTCCTTTATTTATACAGAAGAATGCAGCAGGAGCTGCTAGGCCAATTGTATGCTTGGGTTTCTGGGTTCTTCCCTGGTCACAGAATAGGGAAGGATACACTATATACTTGAGAAAACTCTTCTAATTGGTTTCTGGGAATCCAGAAAATTCATTCATTCACAGTATATTTGTTCATAATGTAACTGCAGATATCCAAGGTAGAAACTATGCAACTAACAATACTGTCTCTAAGAACAATTTATCCAAAGAATGGACTTCTAAAACTAAACGAGGTGCATCCTTTGCTATTTTTTTAATTGTTAGAATCACAGTTAGCAAATGAAAACTCAAGTCTATTTCAGTAAGTCTAAATGAATTAATTATTCCCCAAATGTTCAAGTTATTGCTAAAAAATAAATTATACAGGAAACCCAGCTGGTCAGATATTTCTTCACAAAGCTAATGTATTTTGGGAAAAGTTTTATTTTGGTGTGAATGTGCATGTGCGTGTCTGAGGAGTGTAGCAAAGGAATGGATGACAGAGGAAAACTTCCTCTCCAGAAATTTTACATACTGTAATCCACAGCATAGTATCCACATTCCCTGGAAAGCACATGTATTATAGGAGCCACAAAAGTGATTTCCTTGGACTCCCCTGTGGTAGAGTATACTTTTCGGTTAAAATTAAAGAATGGCTTCGCCTCCAAGTATAGTCCTGAACCAGCCGTCACGTAACACTGGTGTTGTTCAACCTTCTGATCCTGCTCTAACAAGCTCTGCCTGGCTGCTCTACATTCTAATTCTCTCCATGAAGGGGAGGGCAGTGAGGAAGGAGGGCAAGCCTTGGGAAGCTGGAGGGAACTGTGGAAGTTCAGTTCTGTTACACCAAGCCCAACCCGATGAGGAAGGGATTTCCAGGTACAGCGCTGTGCTCCACTGTGGTGACATGCTGAGACTGCAACTGGCTGGGCCTCTTGGATCAAATTCAGGCCAAATTTCAGGATGGGCACTTGTGGGAAAGGTTTCAAGCTTTTTAAATTATTGCAGATTATTCACTGATTTAGAACAACTAAAGTTACTACATAGCCCGCATCTACCAGTTTAGAGACTTTATGGCATACTTGTAAAGAGCTAAAGAAAAAGAAGAAATGACTGACAAGTATCTATGTTTTAAGCAGATAAAGAGTGGCCCTGACTTCTACACCTGTAAAAAAGACTAGAAAAAAATAACCACTAATCAACTGTCAAGCACCAGGAAAAGAATGAAACGGAATACAATGATCAAGCTGCCTCACAAGACTAACCTAACCTGCTTTTCCGTAAGAATGCCCTAGTCGACCTAAAGCCGCGTGCCAGTACAGGAGCGGCAACATCTTTTAGAGATTAATATGAATGCTGACTAGCTGTTTAGTCTGATCTGCATCTTTTTTTGTTGATGACATTAGTGTGAGTGCCTTCTGGATGTCCTCCTGGGGAAATCCTAAAAGAATCCATCACCTAGCATGAATACCAATGCCCACCTTCGAAAGGGAGGGAAAATTAATGTGATTTTTAAGGACTCCATGATGTTTACTTTGACAGTGATTTTAGATGGCCCAAAGCAGTAGGGTTCAGGTTGACGGCGAGCAGGCAGCTTCCACCTGTGAGTCCCGGTAGCTGTAAATGTGTGGAGGCAGAGCAAACGTTATTAGAGTTTCCTCTGGGGTTCCCTCCAAGATATTAGCAAATAGTCCACTGCCTGGCAAATATAATTTAGACAAGGCCAGAACCAACAATAATACATGCAAACCATCTAGTTTTTTTTTTTTAAACCAAAACTTCTTATTCTCTCCTAACACTGTAGTGACCAATACTAACGAATAAATTAGAATTTTCTGTCATTTAGCTGGGGAGCTCTGGCTAAAATTCCAAACTTCCCTAGGTCCACATTTTCTCATTACTAAAATGAAGGTGATAAAATATTAAATAATTTTTTAAATCAATACAGTACTAAAACCCTACAGCTCTTAAACGTAAAATGGAATTACATGCTTCCTATTGTGTGTATCTACCAAAAAGGTAAGTAATTGTAGGCTAAGTAGAGAATGTTTATTGACAGTTATTAATAAAACGTCAAGCTGGGAAAAGTGGACAGTGTACAAAGAAGTGGTTATCAGTATACAAATAAAACTTCCATGTTAAATTAACAGATGGCCAAAAATAGACCTATGGTCATAGAAAGATAAGCCAGTTCGCTTTTTGGAATAAAATAAACTGTGCTGCTATATTTTGTTGTGCTGCATTTTGTTTTCGTTTTATGAACATTTTGGAGAAAACAGACCAAGAACTAAAAGGTAAAGAGAAATATTTTAGGCTTTGAAAGAGCTTAATCTACAGACACAGCCATGTAATAAGCAAAGTTACAAATTACACCTGAAGTCAAAATATAAAAGAAAAACTGAAAAGCTTACATATCCTAGCAAGTGGGCAATAGCAGTAGTAGAGCTTCACAGAATACTTGAGATAGTAAGCAAGAATATGAACTAAGAACAAATACTAAAACATAAAAATAAAACTACAGATTATAATCACTTCAAACTATGAGAAAATAGACCTTATACCATTATTTGCCACAAAGTAAAGCAACCCCATGTTTATAACATACAATTTTTAAGAGACGATTCCAGAATCAGTCAGTACAAATAAACTTTTAATTATGTTAAAATGTTCTCAACTGTAAAATATGTCTGCATTCCACCTGATTCACCACATTTTATCTGTTTTATAAATAAATTTGTAAATTCCTCAGAAAGTATGGTACTCTAAAATACTGTCCTTTTCCTTAAGAAAGAGACGCTATACTATCATCTTCCATGTAAGGACTGCAAACTTATTTTTATTGCCATTTCACCATCCTCTTCCTTCAACAAGTAAACAATACACACACACACACGCGCGCGCACACACACAAACACACACACCCCTCCTGAACAATTTTTGGTTTGAAGCTAGTTTCAAAGGGAATTATAAGACTGAATGAATCAGTTCATGACCTCCTTTAAAACTAACTTCAGAAATGACTGTTTCATACTTCATCAGTTGTCTTTAACATAATGAATTAAAAAGCATAGTTAAAGCACCTTACAGGGACTATTTAAAAGTGAATAGAGTCCCTTTATTTTCCAACTTATTATTCCTCTATAAGGAAGATTAGGAGGTGATACTGGATGGTTAGCATCCATCCATAATAATCTTAAAGGCAGTCAGATATCAAACGACCCATACTATCATTAAATCATTTTGCTCATAGTGTATAAGGCACTTTGAGGGTCATTAGTAGGTAGGTAGCTAAACCACTTGTTCAACTGCATTCTATTATATTTATTATCTAATAAAATAGGGTCATGTGCTCAACTATTTAGTTATAATATAATAATGTTGATAATTGACATAAGTAATAAAGTAAAAATAAGCACCCAAATGAAATTTTTAGTGAGAAATTACCTGCAAAGTAGGAAAAGGATGAGACAAAAAGTGCAATACTCTCAACACTGCAAAGATTTTTTTTTAAATAAAAAAAGCTCCTTAAACCTAAATAAGAAGGATTCTCAGTGCTACCAAACACAACTGAGAAGAGAGGTTGTTTTTAAGTCTTAAATATATCCTTATCCTTCTGGTAACTTCACCAGTGTTTGGTTGCTAACCTAGTTTACTTCCTCTCTGAATACTGCAACAACTTAAATAATTTCCCTTCTTAAAATCTAAGTCCCATGTAGTTCATTCTACAAAACTAACCAATTATTTCCCTGACACTGTCCAGCACCAAATCTCAAATTGCATATCCCATTATGGACAGGCTATACCTATATGACCAAGGCATTCCCTTTCAGACCCATTCTGGGTTATCAGATGGCTTCATAATAGCTAGAAAGAAATCCAGAATTCACGTCTAACAAAGCCTCTGACTAACAAGCTACCTGAGCTTGGAGAAGAGCACCTTGGGCTCACAGCTCAAATACCAATCTAACACTGATTTTCAGGTGATAAAATTCTGCATCTGTATAGCGCTTTGACAGGCAGAAAACAGAAGATCTGAGGATTTAACTCACTTTTACACTTCTCTTGGTTTAGCCCACTTCTCTTGGTTTAGCCCTGCCCTGCACTTACTTCCAGAGGCACCACTTATCACCAACTGAAGTCTTTTGGAGAACTATGAAGTAAGCTGCATAGCTTTTTAGCTCTCATGCAATTATCTTAGGATATAACTTATTTCGGACTGCAAAGTTAGCTTCGTATTTGTACATCAGCTTTTGGCAGTCAAAAATTGTGTCACTGTTATCTCCTCTTCTGGGTTTCTGTCCTTGTGGGTTCATGCCTTTTAAAAGTTAACCTTACTATCATTTCAACAGGATTTCAGAAAGAGTGAAAGTAAGTGCACATGTCCAATTTGCCATCACTACCTTAAATTAAGTTTTCTTAAACTTGTTTCAGAAAAGGGATGCTGTGAGGACTAACTCTAGCAGACTCAAAATTGGCCTTCACTATATTACTGAAATAAGAAAGGCATTTGCTCAGACTGACACCTGGTTAGGGCATGAAATACCACAAGGTCTGTCCTAAAAAAGTCCAGCCATTGTTAACATAACGAGAATGGTTTGCGTGACATCATTGTAACCCGGCAGCCAAGGAGAGGAGAACAGAATGCGCGCATATGAACAACGATGACCTCACTCTACTATTCAGTGGGGCCAGTAGACGCCATTGAGAGAGCATGGGTACTGTGTAGCGGTTGCATTCAAAATGATTGAGCAAGTAGAGCAATGAATCTGCATCAAATTTTGCGTTAGGCCTGAACATGCCTCTATGGAAACTATGCCCATGATTCAGAAGGCCACAGCTATGGGCAGCTAGTGATTGTCAGTTTAATCACAACAGTGCGCGTACTCATGCATCTGGTCTCATGCAGTTTTTCTGGCAAAACATCCAAGCACCCAGGTGACAGCTCCCATACAGACCATATCTGGCACTCTGCAAATTCTGGTTTTTCCCAAAACTAAAATCACCTTTGAAAGGGAAGAGATTTCAGACCCAGACCATCGATGAGATTCAGGAAAATACTATGGGGCAGCTGATGGAGACTGGGAGAACTATGTGAGGACCCAAGGTGCCCACTTTGACGGGGACTGAGGTATCATTGCCCTATGTACAATGTTTCTTGTATCTTGTATCTTCTTCAATAAGTGTTTCTATTTTTCATATTACATGGCTGGGTACCTTTTGGACAGACCTTACATACTGATTAATAGTATTTTATAACCATAGATCCAAAGAGTTTGAGGGAGGTTTTTACCAGTTAGTCAGAATTTTTTTGTTGGTAACAGTGAGGTTGATGATTTGCATTTGGTCTCCAAGAGACCCTCAGACAACCTGCAGTTGGGGCTGGTTATGTAGCAGAAATCTGCCTATATGACCAGTAGAGTCATCTGGACTGAGACTCCATTTCAGGCTCCTTGGTTCTAAGGAATTTTGATCTGAGAGGTGTTGAAGGAGGCCATGGGGAAGGCATGACTGCCAGTTGATCTGTGAGCTGCGTTAGGGCAATTAGAGGCTCCTCGCACCCTCCCCTTTCCCTGGAATGTGCATTTGCCCACCATTCAGCACTAGGAGTCACTTTTAAGGACCCAGCCCTGAGAGAGTAATGTGTTGCTGAGACCATCTGGATGGTGTACATGACTGAACCCAGATAAGCCCTCTATAAAAACTTTAAGATTCTAGTGGGTGGGTGAGGAGAACTACTGTCTTGCAGCACCCAAGACAAGCCTTGTACGTAAGTTTCCTTTTTAAAACTGTCACCTATCACTGTAGAGTGGTCTGCCTTTTTCTTTGGTCTCTCCTTGCCTTCGGTATACGGGGTGGGAGAGGCAGTTTCAGATTTCACCAGGATGCTCCCAGGGGGTTAGAAACCTACAAGAGAGAAAGTGTATCTAGTATGGTTTCTATTAAGAAAAGCAATTGGAGATGGTATTTTCCCTCCACCTCCAACAGCCTTTGGATGGGATGCAGGAACTTAATTACATGCTGTTACTGTATTTCATCAGTTTTCGTGTAGATTTGTATCACTCTGGATCCTGTAACTCTTCCCTAGCAATCCAACACTATTTAACTGCCCTTGCTAATGCAATAGGTAACCATATAATTGTACATTTTCATAATACTACTTCAGGAAATTTTGTACAACAAATTAGTTTTATATTTACTAGGTAAAATTATTCTTGTTTTCAGGTCCTAATAAAATAAAAGCCTCAGGTATCAGTAAATTTCAATATGCCATTTGCTAATCTCAAAAAAAATAATAAAACCCAGAAACTTAGTAACAGTAACAAATACAGGCCAGCACAGGGCAGCAAAATTACACACGTTTTTGGTGCCATGTGGACGAGCTCTAAATTATTGATTACTCATAATTATTATCCTGACATTAGATCATCTATCATAAAGTAATATGCCTTGTATTGTGAAGTTAATATCATGAACTAAAGCAGTCAGAACAGAGAATTCCATAGATACAGATTTTCCATCTACATTCCTGGAAGTTTCACCAAAGTACTAGTGTTAATTTCAGCCACTGGCTAAATACACAGGGAACAAAAATGATTGGTGTGGTAATTCTGGCCCATATCCATAGGAATTTCAAAACGTATAGTAATAACTTGAATTGAATTTTGAATCAACTTGAGGGTTCACGCTGAAGCAGAGTCCTAACTACAGTCTCCAGCCAGAATAGTGTTGCCAAATCTTGCACCTGCCGAACCACCACCCATCAATCACAGTTACATGTGATCTATGAAGTAGTAAGCCACCATGGAGAACGCCGGTGGCCTGGACTGCTTCTATCAAGCTCCCACCAGCAAGACAGTATCATTGGCCATATTTCAAAAAGGAGTTGGGCAATTAAGCCAATGTTAAATTCTGGACTCAAAGTCTAACTCTGGGGCACTAGGTTCCAAATGCTATAGGCAAAGAACATGTACAACTTCTCAAAGAAAAGAAAAACCTAGAGTGTTTGTGTACAAAATGTGAAGGGTGGAGCTAAGTATTTTATACACAGAATCTGATGAGAAAAATATAATTGCTCCCATTTTATGAATGAGAAAACGGTGGTTCAGTTTTATGAATGAGAAAACAGATTGAAATGCTTGAAATGTTCACTGCTTGAAATACCATGAGAAGAAGTGAACATAGGTGTGCATTGCTGCTATGTACTTTCTCCTACAGCACATTCTCTCCTAAAAAAATCTATTAGTCTTTCACCCTCTGTAAGTACATGCTCACTATTAACGTTCCCCTCTACATTTTCTAAGTTTAACATGGGAAACCAACTTGCATTTAAGATGTACTATTTATCACCTGAAATGAATCTTTCACATATCCAACATGCATGCCACATATAGTTGTACATCCATCTTATATACTCACTCTCTTAAATTTTCTTTCCTTTGTTAAATTATTGCCTTTGTAATATTACCTGGTGAACAAATATTTCAAGCTATTGAACATGGGATGACTCGCTTGCTTCTTTGCATGACTGTGCTCCCACAAAAAGCACACTTTTTTTTGTCTATGCAGGAGTTATTGTTTGAGCAATTATAGTAATGTTTTATTGCTCTTTGCCTTTATTTCATAAAAAATGGCCAGTAAGTAGAAAATGAAGCCATTGTTTTGGAAATAATACAATTGAGTAAATGGAAACGGTTAGTCATGCCAAAAGTGATGAATCCTAAGCTGATGAGCTCCATTTTCAATTGTGAGAGAAAAAATAACACAAATCAAAATCACAAAAAAGAACCACCAGGTTTCTATGACTGGAATATTTGCCTGAAAGCTTCTATCTAACAATAGATAATATAAATAAGCATTTAAAATGATAAATTTTGCCCTGGTTGGTGTGGTTCAGTGGATTGAGCGCTGGCCTCTGAACCAAAGGGTCACTGGTTCGAGTCCCAGTCGGGGTACATGCCTGGGTTGCAGGCCAGGTCCCCAGTGGGGGGTATGTGAGAGGCAACCACACATTGATGTTTCTCTCCCTCTCATTCTTCCTCCCTTCCCCACTCTAAAAATAAATACTAAATACAATCTAAAAAGAAAATTATAAATTTAAAAATCAGGGTTCAAGAGCTTGGATTTGGATTCAGAAAGAAACAGGTAGAACAAAATATTTCCAAAAATTGATCCATGGAGTTACGTCCTGCCAGAATTACAGCAGTTATCAATAGGTAGCTGTAATATAATGGCCCAGGAACTATCCTGACTCCTTTTAAGTTTGTTTTTCAGATCAAAAGCCAAGAAACAAACCACAGAGACAAACTCAATACTGGTTGAGCAGGTCCCTTCCTGCATTTCACAGTAAATGCTACACGACCCCAAAGTGCCTCGCTTCCCTGATGAGAACCCAGACATCAGGGTTCCAGAAAAGGAAAGCCGGCTAACCTGCGCCCTGGCTGGTTGACCCCGGCAACTTGCACATTCCCAAGCAATGAAAAGCCCTAGGCTCCACAGCCGGTGCGCAGAACCTGGGACCCTGTCTCAGTGCCCTCGCCCTCTGCGGGGCTTCACTAAATCTGCCTTTGCTTTTGTCAGTGTCCTTGCTCTAAATTATTTTCTATCAGGAGACAAGAACCCTATTTTTGTCAGTAACAAGAGGACTTCACAATTCTATAGTGCTGCAGCTTCAGAGCTGTTACAGGCTCCTTTACTAGGAGAAGAACACTTGGAGTTCACATTTCTTTTCAAGGACCCTTCAAGGAAGTTGATAAGCCATCAAGGTGAGCACCAGAGTCGCTTATTCTTTCCTTTGCAAAATCATCCTCAAATACTTGTCAATATCCAAATAACTTATTTTAATTTTCCTAAATATCAGTAAAAAAGCTGTGAGGTTATCAAGCATGTTAATCCAAAAAATATGACCCATTCATGCACTTTGGGGAGGGGAATCAGGTAAACTATTATTTTAGATATATATATTTCTCCATATTTAATGTTAAACCCAGTTTTTAATTTTTTTTAATTTTATAAATTCTAGTACTTATAAAACAATTATGGATTTTACCTCTTTTTAAGAGATCTGAATCTTATTTGTGAGATTCTGCTGTTTACTTTCAAATATTCATCTATTAAACACATTTTCAGGAATGTTTTAATTGTAAGGTAGGAGAAAGTTTGTATCGGGATAACTCCTTTAAAATATATATTGGGAAGAACAGCTCTCTTCATGAAGTTAGGTAGTAATTTAATAACAGTGTTTATCTTCATAGAAATTAGGCAATAAATTTAACCATTAAATTAATTTATTTAGATGTTCAGGTAACCAGATTCTAACTTTTCTGAAAGTATGCATCTTTATTTCACATAGGTAATATGCAAGAGAAAGTCTCACCTTTTAGTATCTCATCAGGAGCAAATGGATCACCAGCCAGATCCTTGAAACTATTCAAATTTTAATACTTAAAAAATTAGATTCCCCTGGCCCAGAAATAGTTCATTTCTCAAATGAACTATTCCTGTAATTTGTCACAATATTAGTATTCTATTTTTATTAAAAAGCTTATAAATATTAAATAGCACATATTTTGAACTTCTAAAAACATTAAGTTATCCTCCGATAACTGAACCTAATAGAATTAACTATAGGGCTTTGTTATATTAGAGTTTTTGAAAAACATGCCCAATTCTTTATGGGTTGTTTTATGTAGCCATTTCTCTTTATGAACATCTCTGGTGCAGTGTAACTGTTCATAGATGGGGTAGAAAGATAGTTAATAATTAGACTTAAATCATTTTTTAGTACATACGAAAATTAAATTTGAAACAACTGAAAGACAGAAGCAACAGCTTCCTTGATATTTTATTCTGTAAGTGCATTTCTTTTATTGTTTTAAAATCTACTACAATAAAGTAACTTAATAGCTTTGCATGCCAGTCCTCCTGCAGAGAATGAAATCCTATAAAACGGTATTTTATCATCCTGTAACAATGTAAATGTGTGATAGGCAGCTAGACAGGCATGAGCAGAACAAGGACCATAGGCCAGAGACAGAAGGTCACCAGTGCAGAAAGTCCCAGGTGCCTAGCAATGGGCAAAACTGGGAACACAATGACCTGAGCCCAGGTAACCTTTCCTCCCCTAGCATATCACTGGCTATACGGTTTACGCCTCTTGGCCTTTCTTATCACTGGTCATGAGGTTTGGATGCTTCCCTGACCCTCCCTCCCCTGGCGGGTCACTGTCATATGGGTTAGGCCCCCTTAGAGGAGGAATAAATATCGGGGCTGGAGAAGAGCCCTTAAGCAATAAGCCCCCAAGACAATGAGGTTCTGATCCACATCAAATACATGTGAACCTCACTTGTGTTTCAGCTCTGGGTCCAGAAAAGCAGCAAAACCAGACAAGCGATGCCATGGCTGACCGCAGGACCGGTGCATTCACTAATGACCCCTTGTCCTGCGACTAACCAATCAGTGGAGACCACAACCCTGAAAGGACATACCTGGAAAAATGATGACTATTCCATTGAGATCACTTCTCCGGGAATTCCCCTAAAATATCCACCCTTAGGGACCAGGACTTGGGGGACCCAGTGCACACTCCCTTTGGGGAGTGCAGCTCCACCTTTCCCATCCTCTGCTTCCCTCCCCCAAGGCCGTTACCTTTACCCTTCTCTCTCCTAAGTTCCAAGGGACCTTCTTTTGCCTCTGTAACTTGTTTCCTGAGCCCATTTCTTCTATCATTCATTTCCTCTACCTCTGTGTCCTTCCAAATAAACTCTCTCTCATCGTTTGAGTCCTGGCTCTGAATTCTTCCTAGCCAGAACTCAAGTACTGATGTTACTGAAGGAAGGTCTGTTCTGATCCCGCCGGTCTAACACCTGGTGCCGTACTCACCACCAACAAATACCTGCCATAAAAATACAAAAGGAGAGAAAAAACCACCATGTCCTTAGAAGTGTAAGGATAGAACTTTAGTTCTGCTTTTGGTCTGTTATTTCTTTAACTTTCTGCGATCTAGTCAATGTTAATGTGTATATAAAACCTGTGAAATTAACTATCATGTTATGGGAAAATTATAGAACATTGATGCTTTAGAAATTTTTTTTGAATGCCAGATTTTGAGGTAGATGCTCCAGGCAAGACCTGGTCAAAAAAAAAAAAAATATATATATATATATATATATATTCAGTCCTGACATTTCAAGGAACTTACAGACCACATAATCATGAAAAAGGCCTAGTTATGAGGTAGATACTTAAATATTAATAAATGTCAATGTAAGAAATGTCTAAACCTATAGAGAAATTTTTGTTTTTATTTTTTAATTGATTTTAGAGAGAGAGGGAGGGAAGGAGTAGGGGAGAAAGAGAGAGAGAGAAAGTGAGAAACATCGATTTGCTGTTCCACTTTTTCATGTATTCATTGGTTGTTTCTTGTATGTGCCCTGACTGGATCTCAGACCCCACAGCCTCGGCGTATCTGGTTCACACTCTCAGCACCTGAGCTACCCGGCCAGGGCTCAAACTTGTAAAGAATTTTTATGAGTTTATTTGAGCCAAACTTATGACAATTGCCTGGGAAGCAAAATCTCAATGAATTGATAAAACGCTCTGGGAAATGTCCGTTTTTCCACTTATTTCATAGATGGGAATCAAAGGGGAGGACATAACGGGGTTCCATGAAATCCACTGGTGATATATTAGGGAGGCAGGAGAAAGCAAAGTGCGGAATTCTCTGAGGTTGGATAAAAAGTAAAAGGGATAGACACATACTTCTTTTACAAAGGGGGCATGGGGTATTTGACAGTTAACAATTAACACAATAACAATAAAAATGAGGGGCTCTGCGGTCTGTGCTCTGGTGCAGTGATTGCGCCCTGAGGGATCTGGAAAAAGGAAATTATCCTGGCATTCCAAGGTATGTTATTATAGATGCAAGAAAGACAAAAGACTGACTTGGTTAAGGTAAAGACTGACCTTTGTCAGGGAAGATGCTGGCCTGGGACGTGACTACACATCATGATTCGCTCTTTGTTTTAATTGCATTTTTTCCATTACCACTTATCCCCCTTACATTCTGTTCCCCTCTTAATCATCACACTGTTGCTCATGCCCATGAGTCCTTTTCACTTCTTGCTTAATCCCTCTACCCTCTGTCCTGCTAATAGCTGTCAGCCTGCTCTCTATCTTTGAGTCTGCCTCTGTTTTGCTTGTTAGTTCAGTTTGTTCATTAGATTCCACATATGAGTGAAATCATATGGTATTTGTCTTTCTCTGACTGGCTTATTTCTCTTAGATTAATGTTCTCTAGGTCCATCCATGCTGTCAAAGGGTAAAATTTTCTTCTTCTTATGGTTGAGTAGTATTCCATTTTGTAAATGCCCCTACTTGTTTTATCCACTCATCTACTGATGGACACTTGGGTTGATTCTGTATCTTGGCGATTGTAAATAATGCTGCAATGAACACGGGGGTGATTATCTTCTTTCGAACTAGTGTTTTGCATTTCTTGGGCTATATTCCCAGAAGTGGCATCCCTGGGTCATAAGGTAGTTCCATTTTTAATTTTTTGAGGTATCTCCATACTGCTTTCCACACTGGCTGCGCCAGTCTGCATTCCCACCAATAGTGCAAAAGGGTTTCCCTTTCTCCTTATCCTTGCCAGCACTTGTGGTTTGTTGATTTATTTATTGATGATGGCCATTCTGACAGGTATGAGGTGGTATCTCATTGTGGTTTTAATTTGCATTTCTCTGATGATCAGTGATTTTGAGCATCTCTTCATATGTCGATTGGCCATCTGTATGTCATCTTTGGGAAAGTGTCTATGTAGGTTCCTTACTCATTTTTTAATTGGATTTTTTTGGGGGTGTTGAGTTTTATAAGCTCTTTATAAATTTTGGATATTGACCCCTTATCAGATGTATTGGTAAATATGTTCTCCCATTTAGTGTGTTTTCTTTTTATTTTGATGGTTTCTTTTGCATCAAACTTTTTAGTTTGATGACATAGCCGTAGGTAAGTAAAGCAAAAAATAAACGATTTGCTCTTAATTAGAAAGCTTTAATTTCAAACCATCCTACGTGGGTACTTTAGGTCTCTGATTTTGTAAGGTCCACCATGTAGGCCTCCCCTGAACTTGTCAGGTTTAGTGTGCGGCTCCTTTTTCCATCCACATAAAGAATGAATAAACTAATGAAAAAAAAATCACTTCTGTCATTTAAAAAGCTGATAGCAGAAGAAAAGCTACAAAACAGACTGAGACTGAGCAACCAAATCCGAGAAAAAATAAAACACACAGCATATCTGCATTGTCTTAAACACCAAGGAAGAGTTTCTGAGTAAGAAAGGAGTGGCCAAAAACACTGGATGATGCCAAGATTTCAGTAAAGAAATGGACCAACAAGTACCCTGTATATTTAGCACCTTGGATGTTAATGTTAAAAGGTGTGCAAGGTTTTCAAGTGAGTGGTAACTATAGACGTTGAACTGGAATTGATTAAGAATTGAATGGGAGTTGGGAAAGTACACCCTAGTTTAGATTGTTGCTTTGATAAGTTTAAAAATGGAAGGAGAGAGAAAGGGTAGCAGTTAAAATGGCCTATAGTATGGGTGGGTACTTTGTTTCTGGTATTGTTTTCAAGATAAAATGTCTTTAAATGCACATTGAAAAACATCAATAGAGAGAAAGGTCATATTCCTGAGAAAATACGAAGGAAAATAAAGATAGGAAGCAAAGTGGAGGGCTGCTTCTTCCACCCCGACTGAGTGACGGTACCAGTGACTCAGTAGGAGTGCAGAGGTTTCACCAGTGGTGGTATTTGGACATGTTGACTTTGATTTTCTCTGTGCATTGACAGGAGATGTTAGAAGTTGAGCATGATGGGAAGGTGGAATTCAGTGCTGTATCAGCAAGTGATATTAAAGAAAAATAGATATCATACATAGTAAACATTCAGCTTCGTGGCTTGAGACCATCTAATAATTGGTATGCTAAAACCAGTACTGTATATACACCGGAACTTTTTTTTACTGTATTCTGTATAAATTAAAATGTTCAGAGTTTTGCTTTCTCTAACAGGTTTATTAGTAGCAATTTTTCAGTATTTATTCACTTCACTTCAGTAAATATACTTCCTTAGTTTTTTTGTTCTTTAATTTTGTGAGTAAAGTGCACATTAAAAGATTTCAAGGGTCACATTACGCTGTTAGCACAAAAAAATTCCATAGTAGAAAAGAATGCATTAAAAATAAAATATTTAGGAATAGATTTAACCAAGGAGGTGAAAGATCTGTACACTGAAAATTATAAGAGTGATCAAAGAAACTGAAGTAGACACACACAAATGAAAAAAAAAAAATCCCATGTTCATGGACTGCAAGAATTAATATTGTTAAAATGTCCATACTCCCCAAAGCCACCTATAGATTTAATGCAATCCCAACCAGACTCCTAAGGCATTTTTCACAGAAACAAAAAACAATACTAAACTGTATATGGAACCGCACCCCTGAAGAGCTAAAGCAATCATAAAAAAAAGAAGAGCAAAGTTGGAAGCATCACACTTCCGGATATCAAACTATACTTCAAAGCTATGAGAACTGAAGAAGTATGGTACTGGTATAAATATAGACATACAGACCAATGAAACACAATCAAGAACCCAGAAATCAACCCCCACATACACTGTCAACTAATATTTGACAAGGGAACCCATAACATTTAATGCGAAATCAGCAGTCTCTTCCATAAATGTTGGGAAAATTGGATAAGAACATGCAGCAAAATGAAACTGGACCCCATCTTACACCACTCAAAATAGGTTAAGGATTTCAATGGGAGATTGAAAACCATAAAATTTCTAGGAGAAAACACAGGTGAAAAGCTCTTTAACATATGCCCTGGCAACAATTATTATTTTTTTGGATATGACAACAAAAGCACAAGCAACTAGGCAAATATCAACAAGTGGGACTACTTCAAAGTAAAAAGTTTCTGCCCCAACAGGTGTAGTTCAGTGGATTGAGTGTTGGTCTGTAAGCCAAAGGGTCACTGGTTCGATTCCCCAGTCAGGACACATGCCTGGGCTGCAGGTCAGGTCCCCAGTAAGGGACGTGTGAAAGGCAACCACACACCGACGTTTTTCTCCCTCTTCTCCACCCACCCCGTCTAAAAATAAAATAAATAAAATCTTTTAAAAATAATAAAATAAACAAAGTTTCTGCACAGCAAAAGTAACAAACAACAAAATCAAAATGCAAACTATAAAATATGAGAAAACATTTGCAAACCATATATTTTATAAAGGTTTAATACCTAAAACATAGAAAGTACTCATGAGCATCAATAACAAAACAGCAAAGAAATCTAATTTAAAAATGGACAGAGGAACTGAGTAGACATTTTCCCAAAGACATAAAGATGGCCAACAGGTATATGAAAAGGTGCTTAATGTCACTAGTCATCAGGGAAATGCAAATCGAAACCACAATGAGATATCACTTCACAGCTGTCAGAATGGCCATAATCCAAAAAGACAAAGAATAACAATAGTTGGTGAAGATGTAGGGAACGGGGACCCTTGTACACTGTTGGTGGGAATATAAATTGGTTCAACCACAATGGAAAACAGTATGGCGATTCTTCAAAAAAAAAAATTAAAAATAGAACCACTGTATGATCCAGCAATTCCACTTCTGGATATATATGGAAAAAATTAAAAGTGAGAACAGGATATCAAAGAGATATTTACACTACCATGTTTACTGCAGCATTAGTCACAATTGCCAGGATTGAAAACAACCTAATTGTCTATCAATGGATGAATGGAATATATATATATATATATATCCATTGATAGATGATGAATGGAATAACATATAATAACATAGTATATACGTATATACATTCCCACACACACAGTATTCACTATGGAAAAGAATGAAACCGTGCCATTTGTGACAATATGGATGGTTCATGGTAACATTATGCTACATGAAATTAGTCAGACAGAGAAAGATAAATACTGTACGACCTTACTTACACGTGGAATCTCAAAGAGCCAAACTCACAGAAGCAGAAAGGAGAATGACAGTTACCAGGGCCTGGGAGTTGGGAAACTGGGGAGATGTTGGTTGAAGAGTACAGATGTCCAGTTAAAAGAACAATAACTTATGACGCCCATCATTGTGAATATATATAAAAACACTGTGCTGTATACTTGAGAGTTGCTAAGAGAGTAGATCTTAAATGTCCTCACCACAAAAAAGAAGTAAAAAATATGTATATGGTAGAGGTGTTGGCTAACATTCTGGTGGTAATCGTATTGCAATATATAAATGTATCGGATCAACGGGGTGAATAACTGAAAGTTACACAGTATCGTGTCAATTATATCTCAATAAAGTCGGAAAGAAAACATAAGAAAAAATCAAGTCAATTAGAAGACAAGCCACAGACTGGGAGAAAATATTTGCATAAGGCACATCTGATAAAGCATGGTTATACAAAATATACAAAGAATTCTCACACCTCAACAGTAGGGAAACAAACAACCAGATTTAAAAATGGGCCAAAGTCCTTGACAGACATTTCACCAAAGAAGATGATAACTTATGGCAAATGAACATATAAAACGATGCTCGGCATCATACGACATCAGGGAAATGCAAATTAAGAGAATGAGCTATCTCTACCCCCTGTCAGAATGGCCAAACTCCAACACATTGACACTAACTGCTGGCGAGGATGTGGAGCAACAGGACCCCTCACTCACTGCTGGTGGGAATGCAAAACAGTAGAGCCACTCTGGAAACCACTTTGGCAGTTTTTTACAGGGCTAAATATTCTCTTACCACATGATTCAGTAATCGTGCTCCTTGGTAGTTACCCAAAGGCGCTGAAAACGTGTGTCCACATAAAAACCTGCATGTGCATATTTACAGTAACTTTATTCATAAATGTCAAAACTTGAAAGCAAACCAAGATGTCCTTTAGTAGGGGAATGGACAAATTGTGGTACATCCAGAAAATGGAATGGTATTCAACTCTAAAAAGAAATGAACTATAAAGCCATGAAAAGACAAGAAGGAACCTTAAATGCATATTACTAAGTGAAAGCAGCAGTATGATAAGGGGTACATGCTATATTATTTCAACCGTATCCAATTCTGGAAAAGGCAACTCAAAGGAGGCTCTAAAAAGATCAGTGGTTGGGGGAGCAGGAAATGATAAGAGATGAACAGGCAGAGCACAGAGGGTTTTTAGGGCCGTGAAAATATTCTGTATGATAGAATGATAGATATATGTCATTATACATTATACATTTGCCCAGATCCAGAGAATGTACACCACCAAGAGTGAACTGAAATCTAAACTATGGACGACGGATGATCATGGTGTGTCAATATAGGTTCATCCTAGGTAAAAACATGTATCGTTTTGGTGTGTGATGTTGATAACGGGGGCGGTTGAGTACGTGTGGGCACAGGGCACCTATGAGAAATTTCTTTACCATCCTCTCAATGTTTTTGTAAACTTAAAACTGCTCTAAAAAATAAACCTTTTTTAAAAAAAGTAACATGAAGACCTTGGCTTAATTTTATTCTTACATTATAGCTTTTAATATATTTTTAATGCACATTAGCTTTTTGATCAGGGTTCATTTTTCTTTCCAATCTTTGTAATGACTTCCTTTCTACCCCAATTACCAAAATTGCTTTAAAAGATGCTATTTCATACTTTTCATTGTTTAAGATATTTGAAAGTAAAGATTATATTTTCTGGTGATTGATGGATTTAGAGTTAGAAATCCCCCTTTTAACATAAAAAGCAGACCTCAGACAAACATTTCCCTTTAAGAGCCGTTATGCAGGCACAATGTCCGCTCCTGAATTGCTTGATTCTCATTTATCCACTTAAATGTTTTTAACCGATATTTTAAATTGTTCTTTTCTAAAAGTACAGCCAAATAACATCAGCCGATAATCTGTATAGGAAACCTACGTAGAATGCTTCCGTGCTGGGCTGAGGACAGCTTGCGCAGCGGAAGAACAGAGGGACGGTGGCGGGAAGTGTGGCGCCTAGGCCTAGAGCCCCGAAGGCTGGGTCTGGAAAGCGCGCCCAGGTTGCCGAACTGCATAAATTAAGAAACACTTGATGAATTCCTAATATCAGAACACTCAGGCTAACTGGAAAAGGCAGGTATTGCCGTGTTTCAAAAAGAAGATAATCCAAAGGCTACAAACTTTCAGTTCTTATAACTGAAATGAAGAGGTTTTAGGGATGTAGTGTACAGCATGGTGACTCTAGTTAATAGTACTGTGGTGTATACTTGATATTCCATAGATCTTTAGTGTTCACACCACACACATGAAACAGGGTATCAACGTGAAGTAATGGATGTGTTAATTAGCCTGCTTGTGGTAATCATTTTATGAAGTATACATACATTAAATCACATTGTATATCTTTAAAAAAAGGAGACAGCAATATAAAATAGTGATTAATCATGACAACAGAGGATTCTAACAGATCTGGGTTCAAATTATAATTTGATCATTTCTCAGGGATGGAACCTAAGACATGTAACCAAATCACTTACTATCGGGCCACCGTGTTTTCAACTGCAAACAGAGCGAACATATTGATTTCACAGCCTGTTGGGACCCAATGGGTAACCGTAACAAAGGGCTGAGCACTGGGCCTTGGCACGCAGTAAACCCTCGGTGGCATAAGCCAGTATTATTAACAATTAATACACTTTTTTTTGTAGGAGGTTAAGTACCTATATCTGAGGAATAACAAACATCATATGTATAATGTCTTTTTATGTTCCTCTTTTAAATGATAGGGAGGTAAGTTTCTTGAGTTCCAAATAAGGGAAATATGCCTTTTTTTTTTTTTGTCCTTCATGTCAAAAGGCAATTAAGCCAGTGGTGTTATTCTTGTAAGAGAATTCTTAGAAAAGTCCAACATGTGACTTAGAGATTCTCTATGCTTTTCTATGTTCTAATTACAGTGGCCACTGCTTATAGAAATTTTATGATCACTTGCACCTTTGCACAGGTATTTGACAACTGAAAATCATTCCAAGCTTTTGCTGCATTTGTGCATAAGTGCCATGTCCAGATCATTATTAGGTCAAGAGACTTTTTTAGAAATGTTTGTACATAGACCTGCCTATTGTAGAAATGAGATCAAGGGCATGGATTTTAATGGTAGCTTTGCATCTAATGTGCTCCAGACAATATAAGCAAAAGAGGTCAACCTTTTAGTTTCCCCTAACCATTATTATTCCTCACAAAGACTCCTAAAACCCATCACAAAGCAAGGCCATGGTGTCTGATGCTCAATTCTCTAATGCCTCTTTGACCTATCCATGGCACCTCCAGAAGTCATCCTTCTCCGCGGCTATAAAAAAAAAGCCACTCAAGCTCCTTCCAGAGCAAAGGTGACCAGAAAAAGGTTCTCTTGCCAGGAAATGGCACCCTGCAGTCTCCAACAGGCCAGACCCTCCCACCTTCCCAGAGACTGCTTTCTGTGGCTGAGTTTCAGCTTGCCAGAGACTTTTCTCAGCCACTCCGCAGACAGGCGTCTATCCAGCTGATCGCATCCCCCGGGGAACTGGCCGAAAGCCCAGGTTCCTCAGGGAATCCAGGAGACTGGAGAAGGAATTTTTTGTTCTCCTTCAGCCAAAGACTGCTGTTGGCTTGCTGTTTTGAACCAAAAAGGATAATTGAGATCAACAAATGCTAAACTTAAATAATTATGAAATTTTAATAAACTTTTAAAAATCTTTTGTAAAAAATAGGTGAAGAAACATAAGTTGGATTTTTTTTCTTTTTACCCTTCCAAAACATCAGATTTCTTAATAGCCTAATTGGAGAACAGAAGCAATGGTAGAAATCTGACTCACTCATTTTTGTCTTAAAAATAATTAGAAAATTCTATTTTATATTTAGACTTGCTTAGAGAATGAAACTTGGGGAAATGTCTGCTACTAAGTAAGTTTCAGCAGTATCTTTTTTTTCCTAACATAAACCTCAGAATATTAAAGTTGCAAAAATATCGAACACATAGCAGAATAATTTTGGCACTGGGATTTTGAGTATACTCACAAAACTTCTATCAAGTATATTGAGCTTCTTATAATGATTTCAGGTCTTTATATTGGAATTGAGTCTTATTTGCAATGTGAAAACTCACCTTCCAGCAATTCTGAAAATAAGTTTTCCCTTTTTAACAAAATAATTTCAGGAGTTACATTCTGTATTTTTTTAATCCTCTTAATGTACAAGAAGCAGCAACATTTCCCATAAAAAATCAGATGATACGTTGATATGTTTTACTGTAATTGTTATAACAAAAGTTATCTTTAATTATCTGACTTCTGATTTTTTTAAAGTAATTTATATATGTGCTGGATAGCAAATGTGAAATATATATCCACCCAGTGTTGTGATGTTACTAAAGGATGGCATAAATGTTTCCTTTGGAAATTCAAATAGAAGGGTAGGTTTTTTTATTACAGCGGTAAGAAGAGCACCAGACTATGTTGGTCTGATGCTCACGAGGTTCACAGGCTCTTAAATGTGTTCTCAAATCGCCCCCAGGAACAATGTGACTGTAATGTGTAGGCTTTTCCCTTCACACCTGGAGGGCACTGGCGGCGGGCCGATTCCTATTAGCACATGACTCCCTTTAAAGCTTGATTTGCCCATTCTTTTGCCTGTCTGACTGCCTTACCAGGTAGCTCAGCTGATTATCCAGGCGCACCAACGTTGTCTGGAATGTTCATTTATGTCTTGATCAATGCTGGAACAACCCACATGTTTCAGTCTATTTTCTGACACATGCACATTATTTATGTAGCCTTCTAAATGTTTACAGTGCTTCACAGTGAATTAATTGAAGCTGTTCTCTTTATTTGTTTATTCCTCTCATCCTAAGATATCCACCCCATTCAATCCTTGTGGTCTGGGAAAATGAATTAGTTACATTATCAAGTCTCAGGGGAAATTGATAAAATAAATAAACATAAAACTTGACTAGCAGATCTCTTCAGTAACTGTGCTATGATTTTTCCCTAATGAGTGTCCTCAGAGTTTTGTGGAAGGTGATTATGTTAGTGTGGATTCCCCTAGACTCAGACCCTATGAGGAGGATTTGAGAACTGATCTCAGGAAGTACGGCTAAAAGGATGCAAAGGTGAGGTAAAGGGTGGAAGCCTATAAAGGAAGTGTCTTCCATTAAGTCACTGCCTCAAGCAACTATCTTGATAGGGAATGCTGAGAAACAACAGAGAATATAACTCAGGTTTGTCCCACCTGGGGAGCAAAGAAGGTGGGTATTTACCTCCAGCTTTAATAGGTTATTAGCTAAGGATGCCCCTGAGGGCAGAAACCTCTGGGCATGTCCAGCCTGCCCTGCACAGGGCCTGAAAGCCTTCTGTTGGAGAGTGACAAGATTTGCAACAATGACATGTACCACGATGGCCAATGCTAACTGGGTATGGGCAGAAATAAAATAAAGTGTGAATACGACTTTCCTTTACATAGCAAATGTGATGCCAAAATATTTTAAGTCGTACTTTAAATGATAATAGCAAGATTGCAATTCATGCAAGAATTATTTTTCAATTGCCTACCATGGGCCAGAAAGCACTGAGCTAGGCAAGAATCTTACGGTAAAGGTTTTTGTAAATGAAATGCCCAACCCCATTTTGCTTTTGTGTTCTTTTTATACATACATTTTGATATTTTAGGTGCCTATAAAGTATTCCTTATGATTTCCTCCCAAGAAATAAAAATGTTCTTAAGAGATTGGTATGGCATCTTTTGGACCAAATACTCTAGCTTCTCCTAACCACTCATCCATTTCTATCAGTTATCATCTTGGTAAAAACACAACCTTGCTAGAAATTCAGCAGAATTTAAAAAAAAATTATCACTAGGGCCTGGTTAAATATGGAAGAATATCCTAGTCAATTATCTTATATTTTCCTCATGCTATAAGGAATTATGTAAATATGTAAAGGGTTAGGTATTAAAAATCACTTGCATTTTATTAATAGATAAAAATTTAAAAGACTTTTAAATATGATGTAATGGATACAAATGCTTCAATATATAGTCTATCGTGTCCAGTCAATGGAACATTTTTGTTAACTGTGTGGAAACCAAACTATCCTTACATTTCCAAAAAATCTCTCAGCACACACCTGTTGCCTTAGAAGTAAACAGGAAGGCTGCGAAGTCAGGTCTGCAGGAAGGAGTTAATTCTGCTCAACCTACTGAGCTAAAGCAGAACTATGTTTGGCAATAGAAGGAAACGAGGCTGGGAGGAAAGACATTTTGACTTTCATAGTAATTATAAAGCATTATGTCAGTCTAAGCTTTCCAGATACAATTATCTCACTTCAGTCTCATAAAACTTTTAAAAGCCAGGCGAGGTGCTACTTCCTTTCCATTTTCCAGATAGAGAATATGAGGAGCAGTGAAGATCCCCCTGCAAGCCCTGGAAAAAATAAAGCAGCAGAAGGTGGGGGGTAACGAAGTTGGTAGTTGCTGCTATTACTCATCCTCCCTTCATCACAGAAAATCAAACATCATGCCGTGGGCAACTGGCTAATGCACTCTGAAAAAAACCCACCAAGACTGAAAAAGTTCAGTGTTTCCTGCTGACATACAAACACAACAAACCTACAAGAAAAAAAAGTCTCCCTTCGTTTTGTATCTAGAGTAGCAATGATTTTAGGAGCCACTCCAGAGTAGGTGGATTTATACATATTAAGATATTAAACAGGGATTTTTAAATACGAGTTGATATGGAACAAAAAGCACAGTTTATTATTTTCTGGGTTTTATTAAATAAAACAAGCTTTTCATTTTTTAAAGGCTTAAGTAATATTTCAATTAAGTTTTAAGAATCATCAGATGTATATCACTACTGCCACTGTAACAGAGTTCCTAATAAAGATGTTAGGATTTATTTTAATATTTTAAGAGATAATGTATTAAGTATTCCTATTCTGAAGATATTCTGCAATATCAATTGAGTCATGAAACAGTTCTCTAATTAGAAATGGATAATCAATATTTAACAACCCATTTACGTAAATTTGAGTTTTACTAAGATATGAGATTATACATCTGTATAATTTATGTAAAATATCTCTTATGACTTTTATTTTATTTGTCAGAAAAATGAGGTCCAGAATTTTAAAGTGTTTTAAAATATAAAATAGAAGCATTAATTTAGTCATTATAAATGTACCAAAACATTTAAGCAGTCCAAGTGAACATTACCATACTCAGAAAAAAATGTGTCCATATAAAAATGTATATTTGCATGCAAGCCAACAAAATATGAATTCTTAATAAAAATGAAAATTTAAAAGGATAAATAAATGACTATTAGTAGTTTTAAATATTTTGGCATATAAGCAAAAGAAAGCTACATTTTGATGGCACACAAACAATTAATTTGGTAAAACCAGGAACGACACATCAATTCCTGGCACAAATTATGTCTTTATTAGAGGAGCTTGTGAACATCCAGAACGCTTGTTAAAGAACACATTGGCAACATACCAATTAGCTTATAATGTTCCTACAATTGAAATTAAAATTGTTTTTGCTAGTCACAGTTACAGACTGAGTCTAGCTGGTAGAAAGCCAGGTTAAATTATTATAGGGAAAAGACATTGTTGGGGCGATTTTCTCTCCTCCCAAGGGACTCAGATTCCTCAGCAGCTAGGCTAATTTTCCCCAAACCTCTTTTTCTAAAAATGTTATTCTGCCACATTTTAAATCTGGAAAACAGTGTCAAGCATCACTTACACATATATGAGTAGGGAGTATTATTAAATGTTCGCCATTACATTCAATTCAAAAGAACACCTGGCTAATACTGTTGACGACATAATTTTTGAGAAGAATTAGGATCATCCAATCTCCTAGTCACTGATGCTTACAGTAAAACATGATCTTACTGGGCATTTTAACCTAATGACAAAGACATGTTACTTTTAGTGGGTGCAGCATGAGAAGGGATGCTCTTAACATACTTCAAGACTTAAGAAATGCAATCAAAAGACACAAGGGCACTCAGTTTTCTTTGGTCAAAGAGAAACAGTGATAAAGAAAATCTTAATGACTACATGTGACCTGGGCTTTGACAAGTCTACAAAAGAAGGATACTTTTTGTTAGGTAGACTAACTAGCTGTGAATTTATCAGGTACACAAGTATTTCAATTGTTATCTGATAATTACCAATAAATCTAACATTTTCTCAATAATTGACTGACAGAAATAGTTCTAGAGACCACCTTCCACAAAAAGACAGTCCCAAATCAGGAAATTCCAAATGAAAGCATCCAAATGGGCTAAACAGAGAACCTTCTTCTCATTCTGCCTTAACCAGGTTAAAAAAACAAACAAACGAACAAAACAAATTGAATGCTTCTCATTGAAGGGGATATATAACTAGCCTCTTATACTAGGGTGATCCAAGGATCCGAGTCCCCCGAGTCCCACTGGATTGAGAGATCCAGCCTAAGTTTAGATCTTAAAAATACCTTTAATCTTTCTCTGTACAAGCATATATCTATGTTTAAATTATCAATAAGATAGTTACATTAAGTAATTTAACATATAGATCATGTCAAGGGTACTCTGTCAATTTTTTAGGTAGGGTTATTTAAACTACACTGAGTCATTTAAGGGGACTAAATGGTAGTGGAAAAATACAATAAACATTAAATTTTAAAATTCTACCAAAAATAAATAAGTAATAAATTACACTGAGTCATTTACTTAAAGATGGTTTAGGGTTTGGGACATGGACTTCATATACGCCCTGTGACATTGCCTATAAAAAACAGAGAACAAGCAGGTAAAAATGTACAGTAAACTATCCTGAGGGGAGAGGTGCAATAGTTTATTAGCTTCCCCATAGAACAGGGCAAAAGTGTTGGTCCACCAGCTTTTCCATGAATTATGAAGAAAATAAAGGCATGATCAATCCAAGATATTGCAACACTTAGCAAGTTAATTACTCTACCAGATATTATATTGAGACATTGCTTAGTGCAATTGAGTATACTTTGACGAAGGGAGAAAGAAAATAGAATTCCAAAATAGAATAAAACTGCAGTAGAACTGTAGTTACAGCTGAATGATATATTTTTATTCTGTCCTTCGTAGTATTTTTAAAGTAACTTATTTATATTATGTGAATGAAATCTAATGTTTTATCGCAAACAATTTTCTCAGCTTTATTCAGGTATAACTGACATGTACCATTGTGTAAGTTTCAGGTGTACAATGTAATGATTTTTTATATATGTACATATTACAAAATATGTACATGTAGTTCAATAGTTAACTCCTCCATCATTTCACATAATTACCTTTGCTGTGTGTGTGGTGAGAACATTTAAAATCTACTCTTTCAGCAACTTTCAACTATATAGGAGGTCTATGCAGAAGGTATCCAGCCATGTAAGATGAAAAACAGAAACATAATTGAAGAAGATACAAGATAAAGAAACTTCGTATACAGGACAATGACGCCTCAGTCTCCTTCAAAGTAGGCACCTTGGGACCTCACACAGTTCTCCCAATCACCATTGGCTGCCCCATCATTTTTTCCTGAATCTTGATGGCCTGGTTCTGAAATCTCTTCCCTTTCAAAGGTGATTTTAGTTTTGGGAAAAGCCAGAAGTCACACCTGGGCTGTAAGGGGGCTAAGTCAACTGGGTGATTTGATGTTTCACCAAAAAACTCTGCATGAGACATGATGCATAAACAGGCAGCATCTTTGTGATGAAGCAGCCGATCACAAGTTGCTCATTGCTGCGGCCTTCTGAATCATCCAAATAGTTTCCATGGAGGAATAGTCAAGCCTAACGCAAAATTCGATGCAGATTTGTCACTCCACTCACTCAGTCATTTTGAATGTGTTGGCCACACAATATGCACACTCACTCAATGGCATCTACCACCCCCACTGACTAACACAATGAAGTTGTCATTGTTCATACATGTGCATCCCAGTCCACTGTCCTTGACTGCCGGGTTACATCGATGTCACACAAACCATTCTTGTTATGTTAACAATAGCTGAACTTTTTCTGGATAGACCTCTGTACATTTCCAGAACTCATTCACCATAATAAATTCAGTAAAGTTGCAGGATACAATACAAACACAGTAAAATCTGTTGTGTTTCTATACACTAATAATAAAGTATAAAAGAGAGAAATTAAGAAAATAATCCCATTTTAATTACATAAATAATAAAATACCTAGGAATAAATTTATCCAAAGAGGTGAAAGCATATATATTGAAAACTATAAGACATTAATAAAATGAAAACACAAATAAATGGAAAGATATTCCATGCTCATGGATTTAACAGTTTAATACTGTTAAACTGTCCATATTACCCAAAGCAATAAACAGATTCAATGCAATCCTTATCAAAATTCCAAAGGCATTTTTCACTGAAACAGAACAAATAATCCTAAAATTTGTAGGGAAACACCAAAGACTCCAAATAGCCAAAGCAATATTGGGGAAAAAAATAACAAAGCTGGAGACATCATGGTCCCTAATTTCTAACTATATTACAAGCCTTATTAATTAAAACAGTATGGTATTTGCATAAAAGCAGACACAAATCAATGGAACATGATTAAGAACCCAACAGTAAACCCATACACATATGGTTGATTAATTTAGGACAACAGAAAAGCCAAGAATATACAATGGAAAAGGGACAGTGTCTTCAATCACTGTGTTGGGAAAATTAGACAGCCACATGCAAAAAAAAAAAAAAAAAAAGACACTGGACCACTATGTTACACAATACCCCCAAATTAATTCAAACTGGATTAAGCATTTGAACAAAAGAACTGAAACCATAAAACTCCTACAAGAAAACATAGGCAATAAGCTCCTTCACGATTGTCAAGGTATTGGCGATGATTTTTTAAAATCTGACACCAAAAGCAAAAGCAACAAAAGCTTTTAAAAAAATAAACAAGTGTGATTACATTAAACAAAAAATTAAAGATAGGAGTACCATATGACCGAGCATTCCATGCTGGTGTGGTTAACAAAAAAAATAATAAGAACTAATAATACAGAAAGATATATGCAACCTTTTGTTGACTGCAGCACTATTTAAAATAGGCAAGACACAGAAGCATCACTAGTTGTTTACAGGTAGATGAATGGATAAAGAAGATATGTTATATATACACCATGGAATATTACACAGCAACACAAAGGATGAAATCTTGACATCTGCAGCAATATGGATGGACATAGGAGGTATTATACAAAGTGAAATGTCAGGGAAAGATAAATGCCTTATGATTTCTCAGAATGGTAAGGGAGGGTGGGTGAAAAAAGTGATGGGGAAATAAGTGGTTCAAACTTCCAGTTATAAAATTAATGTCATGGGAATGTAATGTACAGCATGGGAAATACAGTCAGTAATGCTATAATAATTTTGTATGGTGACAGATGATTACTAGACATCATGGTGATATCATTATCACCGTGAAGGTATATAAGATCAAATCACTATGTTGTTCACCTAAAGATAATATTGTATGTCAACTACACTTTAATTTTTTAAAATTAAAAATCTTTTGCACAGCAAAGAAAACCATCAACAAAATAAAAAGGCAACCTACTGAATGGGAGAATATATTTGGAAATCAAATGTCTGATAAGAGGCTAATACCTAAAATATAAAAAGAACTCATAAAAATGGGATAGCAAAACACAATCTGATTAAAAATGGGCAGAAGATCTAAATAGACATTTTCCCAAAGAAGACATGCAGATGACTAATGGGTACATGAAAAAAAAGGCTCAACATCATTAATCATCAAGGAAATGCATATCCAAACCACAATGACATATCACCTCATGCCTGTAAGAACAACTGTTATAAAAATAGTGTTGGTGAGGATGTGGATAAAGGGAAATTCTTGGGCACTGTTGGTGTGAAGGTAAACTAGTGCAGCTGTTATGCAAAACAGTATAAGGGTTCCTCAAAAATTTTAAAAAAGAACTACCATATGACCCAGAAATCCCACTTCTGGGTATTTATCCAAAGAAAATGAAAATACTAACTCAAAAGGACAGGCACCCCTAGTTCACTGAAGTATTATTTAAAATAACTAAGATATGAAAACTACTTCAGCCTCCATCAGTGGATGAATGGATAAAGAAACTGTGACACATATAGATATATACACTATAGAGTATTATTAATATGATTCAGGCATAAAAAAGAATGAAATCTTGCTATCTGCGACAATATGGATAAAGTGCGAGAGAGCATTATGCTAAGAGAAACAAGTCAGATAGAAAAAGGCACATATTATACGATCTTTCTTATATGTAGAATCTGAAAAACAAAAACAAGCCCTAGCCAGTTGCTTAGAGTGTCGTCCTGATACACCAAGACTAAAGGTTTGATCCCTGTTCAGGGCACATGCAAGAAGCAACCAATGAACTCATAATAAGTAGAACAACAAATCAATGTTTCTCTCTCTCTCCCTCCCTCTTTCCCACTTTTTACTCCCTCCCTCCCTCCCTCCCTCCCTTAATCTTTATCTCCATTATAAATAAATAAAAACTTTTAAAAAATAACGAAACTGCCAAGCTCATAGATACATAAAACAGACTGACGGCTGCCAGAGGCAGGGACGGTAGATGGGGGAATGGATGAAATGGTTATTTTTTTTAAGTAAATTGAGTAACTTGTAATAAATTTTAAAAATTGTTTTTTAACTATAATCACCATGCTACACATTACATCCCCAGAACTTATTCATGTTATAACTATAAGTTTGTGCCCTTTGGCCAACATCTCTCCATCTCCCTCATCTCCCTGCCCCTGGCAACCACCCTCTGCTTTCCCTCTTGATGAGTTCAGCTTTCTTAGATCCTCCAGCTTATGTCTCTTATGTCTCTCCTCAGACAATTCAAGGAACAAAAAACCCCATTTAACTTCATTTAACTTCCCCTTGACTAATATAATTTTTTGTTTGTATTTAATTCAACTCAATTTATTCAATTTCATTAGTATTTTATAAAGCCACACTTCATTTCGATTTATCTACAAAGTTATCGTCCTCCTTACTCTTTGTTTCCTGCATCTGCTCTTACACAAAGTAACTCCATTAATACAGGTTTTCTGTTGATAAATTCAGTTTCTGTTTGGCTTTTTTGTTGTTGTGTGAAAACTAGTTCTATTCCTCTGTTTTAAGGTGATTTCTACTGAGTATAAGTATATATAAATAAGCAGTTGTTTTCCTTCAACACACTGAATATAACACTTCACTCTCTTCTGGCTTCCACTGTTGTTCTGGGTATCGCTCTAATCGATTAATGAAAATACTTTTCCTCTTGCACTTCTGTTCTTGCCATTTCACTGTGATGTGTCTAAGTATGGTTTATTTATTTACTCACCACTCTAAATCTTTGGATTAAAAGTTTTAATCAGTTCTGAAAATTTTTCAGGAATTATAAATATAACTTCTGCTTACATCTTTCCTTTCCTTCGGGAACGCCAATTAGATGCATGTAAAAGGTCCCCCACTGCTTCTTCTCTTAATCCCCTTTCACAGCTTCACTACACGATCACAATTGTTTCTCTTGCTCCTTCTTGCAGCTTGCTAAATCCCTCTTCTCTTGTGTCCAACTTGCTCTTAAACTTATTCAATGAACTCTTAGTCTCAAGTACTATATTTTAATTCATAATTTCAATATGACTTTTTCAAGTCTGCCACATATAAAATTATATACATTTTTATATAAAATTTCAAATTTAGTCTATCTCAGTGAAAAAATATATATTTAATTTAGAGGTATTATGGGTTGCATTTGATAACTTCAATATCTTAGGTTCTGGTGTGTCTAATGTTTCTTTTTAACTTTTCATTTGGAAATTTCAAAATTAAAGGTAATTTGTAAGAATAAAAGGAGTACACACAACACCCATAGAACTTTTCCCTGATATTGTTATTGTTAACATTTTGCTCCTTTTCTTTATCATTCTACCTATAAATATTATACAATATATTTCTCTCTATATATAACATACATAAAATTCTTCTCTGAACAGTTTGAGAATAAGTTGCATACATGACTCCTTATGCACAATATTTTTAACGTTTAGTTTCTAGGCTGAGGATATTACCTTATATAACCACGACACAGGTAAAAACTGCAGTTAACTTATCATTGTTATAATACTCAAAGGACTGAATGTTTGTGTGCCCCTGGAATTCATAGGCTGAAAATCGAATCCCTATGTGATGGCATTTGGAGGAAGGGCCTTTGTGAGGTAATTAGATCATGAGGGTGGAGCCCTCACAAATGAAATTGGTGCCCTTATAAAAAGACGCCCGAGAACCAGCCAGCTCTTTCATCATGTGAGGATACAATGAAAGGCAATAGTCTTCTTCAGCCTAGGGGAGGTGTTTCCCCAGCACCTGACTGTGTTGGCACCCTGATCTCAGACTTCCAGCCTCCAGAGCTGTGAAAAATAAATTTCCATTGTTTATAAGCCACCCAGTCTATGGTGCTTTGTTGGAGTAGCTCAAACTAAGAAAAATAATGGTGTCCTCCATCCAATGTACTATTTTGGGAATTGAACCAATAATGTCATTTTCTACATATTTTTCCCTCCAGTACAGAATCTAATTTAGGACCATGTATGGCAGTTAGTTGTCATGTCTCTTTTGTCTCCTTTAATTTGGAACATTTCTACATCCTTTCTTTGTCATTCATGACATTGACACATTTAAACATAGTCCCCCTCTCCTTTTAAATAGAATAATCTCATTAGGGTTTATTTGTTGTTTCTCAATGATTAGATTTAGGTTATACATTTTCAACCATAATACCACATTAATAATATTGTCTGCCTCTCAGAGCATCATCTCTGGAGACATAGACTAGTATCTGCCCTTCCCCGACAATGTTAATTTTGATCACTTGGTGGTATATGTCTGGTTTGAATGTAAACTGGATACCATATATAAAAAGTTATTTGTAAAAGCATTTCAACCCTAGGACGATGTATTTTCTTCCAGGGAGGCTTTTCCTTTTCCTCTTTCAGGCACTCGAGGTGCTAGCTGTCTCAAAGCACCTTAATCTGGTTCCTAAGCACATGGTTTTCCAGACTGCCCATGTGTCGTGGAGGTGGGTGCCAAGTCCATGCAAAGACTAGTTTGCTTCTAACAAACTTACTCCTAATGCGCAGTTGTTTAGAAGTCCAGTCCTCTGTGGAGGACCGTTAGCCAGTGAATGCCCTATGAGGTTCTTGGATTGCACAAGACCACCAAAAGCGCAAATCAACCTCTCAGTCATTTCTTTTTGACACTAAAAATATCCTTAAATGCTGGCCTTTCCTCTATGGGTTCTGTCCTCTCCCAGATTGCAGCATTATAATTCTTCATGGCCTTTGTTGCTTTTAAGAAAGTTTTCTTTCTCTTTAAATTTCATCCAACTTTTCTTGTTGTTCTTGATGGAAAGCATGATTCAAACCTTATTGGAAGCAATGTTTAAGAGAAGATGCGCATTCGCTGTTAGGTAATGGCCACTGAGCAATTTCTGTATTCATCCAAATGACTCTAAAAACCTTTCCTCCCATAAATTAATCCAAAAATGTAGAGTGGCAGCTTCCAAGAAATCCAGAAGGCCTGAAATTTATTTCAAGTAAGTCAATCGAAGTGGACATAATTTCTTTTTTACTCCCCATTAACTTTCCTCAAGGTCATGATCGGCCCTAATATGGAGTTCCGGAAGAGAAATGCACAGACATGTGAGTCAGCACTCTCGTTCTCCTGGTCACACTGATTAGGTTACGGGACTTAAACTATGGCCTTTTCCAGAGTTATCAGGAAAGACCTTCACTCATTTTCTGGCATCTTTATTTTGGAAATCGCCTGTTTGGAAGGCGGGTGTGGGGGGAGGGGAGGGGGGAGAAAGAGAGAGAAAAACTGCCTGAGAATGAAGCCGTACAGAAGTTAGCCAGGGTACAAACACGCAGGATTAAGAATACCCTCATAGCATCAGTTACGACCTTTGATCCTGACATACCTAAATTTAGGCCCTGGATTGCGTAGCTCTCCTAAGCTATTTTGAACTGTGTTTCTGTGTCTTGCAACTCAGAATCTGAACTGATTAAAAAGTTTTTAAATGTATGTACACAATAAAATTCTGTGTATAACTCTGGAGTAGCTCTCCTCTCAATAGTTGGAGGTCAGTGAGCAATAACCAAACGAGGAGGAGAAAGCATATAAAGTGAAAATACTGAAATAGGAATTAAATCTGAAGAGGAGCGAAGATGGAAATGCTAATGAACACATTTAATTTTCATGTAGTCAAATCTTCCAGTGCTTTTATTATTGATAAGTTGCCTTAGGAAACATAAATGCACATACATGAAAAGTGTACAATGCTGCTTGCAAAGTTGTTCACGGAACCTTGGCTTCTTTATCCTTGTATAACATGTGGAATCAGAAGTGAGAGATCTGCAAACACGATGAATCATTTTCAGAGGTGTGTGAACACAGCTGGGGACTTGTGCTCCATGCCTCCATGGCCACCATTGTCTCTCAACTAGTTCTCTGAAATAACCCGACTCATTTCCAAGCAGCCTCTCCTTTTTTCCTACTGTCAAGCCTGTACCTGGCAACCAGAAACCACATCACCCACCTTCGCAATCAAAACCAGTCAACCCTTGACTTCAAACAAACTCTATAATGAGTTCTACAGCAAAAAAAAAAAAAAAAAAAAAAAAAAAGGCTCATTGGTGAGCCCTGGCTACCTCTCCAACTTCATCTCCTCTTCCTCACTCATTCCTTCTGGTAGCACTGAGTTGCTGGAGGTGTCGCCCACACACCAGGTTCACTCCTTCTTCAGCACCTTTGACTGGCGCATTCTTCACCACAGTCCCCTGGAGTGGTCCTCCATTTAATTCAGGGCTTTGCTCAAGTATCACACCTTCCGAAAAAACTTTAGCCGCCCTACCTAAAACACACAGATCACCTGTCCACGGTCTTTAGGCCCTTTTTCTGCCTGATTTTTATTCATGGCACTCGCACTACCTGACGAGTTATTTATATCGTTTATCTGTTGTTGCCTTCTCCGCTTTCCTACTCTCCATTCTCCGCTCCCTCCCTCCTCCTTTCTCCACCCCCAACCCTACTAAGTTCCATAAGAAAAGGGGCTTTATTTTACTCACTGCTGTACTCCCAGTCCCTAGAACAGTACTGGTCAATTTGTAATTATAGCTCAACAGATAACTCTAATTGTAGTTGAATAGATAACTCTAATGTAATTAAGGCTAAATATTTTATAATTGTTTCCTTGTGAGCTAGCCCTAGCTGCCCCTCCCCACCCCGCCCCCCCCGCAAAGAAAAAAAAGAAGCATAAATAAGCACTATACAAGGAAGATACTGGCTCACAAATGCAAATATAAGCTGCTTAGTGAAAATAATGAATTCCATTGAAAAAGTTAAATCATAAACAATATTGTACATTGCAAAAACAATCTGCTTTTGACGTCTACCCAGAAAACTTTTTATGTGTTCTTGTCGGATGTTTTTGTGGTATGTACGAGACATGTCTGTTAAAGGCCATCTGTGTTGCATGTGTACAATATCCAAATACTCATTCATCGGGTTAGTTGTTGGTTTAGTTGAGTGGCAGTTTTTGCCTGTTTTGACATCAACTGCTATAAAACAAAACTTGAGTAAAATACATAAATAAGAACTTTCTGAATACTTTTCTAATTGTGGAATACCTATTTGAAAAATTAAAATAAAAATATAATATTAATTTTACAAAATGTATATTTTCTAATTAAATTTTTCAAAATTACCAACTTAAATTTGTTACAAATCATGATCATTTCATCTTTCATTATCAATGAATTCTGTTCCTGGAATTATAATGTGGTTGGACAGACATAGAGAATATAGATACTAAATATTTTCTAAATCATTAGATGACTGAGATTAGGAAATGGCCTCAATAATTTTTAAGAGGTCGGGCAATGTAGCTACAGAGTCCTGCGAGATCTTATAATTGTACACAACATACGGTAATTCCACCACACAGAAGAAGCTGTTCATGAATATAAAGTAATACCGAAGAAGTGGGTACATAGTTTTAAGATACGTAAACTGTAAGTTTTCATCTTTCCTGTGCTCATGCATTATTTATTTCTTCATTCTCAGATATTCTGAAATCCTGCTAATTATTTGGGATTTTTACAGAACGTTAATTTAGTTTTGAACTAACAATGTATATTTAAAAAGTAACCGAAAAGAAGGCAAAGCAAATGTGAGGAAAGGAAAACTGAGTAATAATTATTAATGTCAAATCTAACCTTTCTGCTCTAGAGCCTCTAGCACCAAATATAGGCCATATTACATTTAATAGTCTTCTTCATCCTTAAACTATAAAAAGTCAATTTCTTAAAAAACAACATTAATATATTTTGTAAAAAAAGAAATCTAATGATTGTAATTCATGGTCCGTTGGATGTTAGCCAGATCCTGTTGGGTAAATTACTTTTGCAACTGGTAAAGTTGTAGATACAAATATGACAATGATATGACTTTAAAATATGTAGGAAACAAGGCTTCAGGCTTAAGCACCTAGTTCAGACAAGAGTTAATCACTGAGTTGCTGAATACTGAAATAATTGCTTGACATATTTTTTATTTTTCAGGATTTTATATAGATGATAAAGATCAGCCATCATAAATATTTGTGATACCACTGATGGCATAATGTAGTTCTTTCAGCTTGAGTTATAGGGGAAATTAAGTGCAGGATGCCAATTTTCCATCACCAACTAAAAAAGAGAAATAAACTATCACCTTAAAATGGGCCTTAAAGAAACTTAATAATGGAAATGTACTCAACTCCTCACTCTCATTCCTACCCGACCCCCCAAAAAAGCTTTGGTCAGCAGCCAAATCTCTTAATTACATTTTAAATAGACTACATGGAGAGAATCTTATTGGTGGTGTTTTCAAATTTCATTTTAAAATACCACTTTGTTCATTTCCCAATTTTAAATTGAAATGTGAAATAATGAAGCAGCATAGTAAACTATATGACAGAGAATATAAATAATAGAGACAGAAATTATGGCCAAAGACTGAGGAAGATGGGGTTATTTTTCCAGTTATTAGACTACCCTAGGTCTGTTAACTTGAAATCTCCTTTCTAGTGACAGATACAGAGTACATACACATATGCATTTGTGTAGATATGGTCTGTGTGTGTATGTGAAATTTCATCACCTTTATTGAATTAGTTCAGCAGAAGGAGAAAAGTTGAAAATTCATTCACCGTACACCAAAAGCCAAAAAATAAAAGTAGTTCACTACTCTAGTAAGTTCTGCAACTCCTGGCTTTTCCCAAAACTAAAATCACTTTTGAAAGGGAAGAGATTTCAGACCTGGGCCCTTGATGGGATTTTGTTTGAGACTCTAGTATTAAAGTCTTGGCTTTATCAAAAACTCATTTTTGAACCTTGGAAATGTCACCTAACATATAAAAAGGTCTGTCCAGAAGGTATCCATCTACGTAACATGAAAAACAGAGACATTTATTAAAGACATACAAGATACAAGAAACATTGCACATAGGACAATGATGCCTCAGTCCCCTTCAAAATAGACACCTTGGGGCCTCACACAGTTCTCTCAATTGCCATCAACTCTCCTGTCATATCTTCCTGAATCCCATCAAGGGCCTGGGTCTGAAATCTCTTCCCTTTCAAAGGTGATTTTAGTTTTGGGAAAAGCCAGGAGTTGCAGGGTGCCAAATATGAGCTATATGGGAGCTGAGTCACCTAGGTGATTTGATGTTTTTCCAAAAAACTCTGCATGAGACGTGATGCATGAGCAGGTGCACTGTTGTGATGAAGCTGCCAATCACCAGTTGCCCATAGCTGCGGCCTTCTGAATCATCCGAATAGTTTCCACAGAGGGATGTTCAAACTTAACACAAAATTGATGCAGATTCATTGCTCTACTCACTCAGTCATTTTGAATGTGATGGCCACACAGTACACATGCTCACTCAAGGGTGTCTACTGCCCCTACTGACCAGCACAGTGAAGTCATCATTGCTCATGCACATGCATTCCAGTCCACTCTCCTTGGCTACATCAATGTCGTGCAAACCATATTTTGGGCTTTTTACAGACAGACCTCATATATCTTGTTCTCAGTTTCAATATCTATAAAATGGAGGTATTAATGACACTTATCTCATAAGGTTTTGCTAAGTATTAAATCACATAATTCCCATAAAAATGATTAGTATTTTTATATCTAATACTCCAAAAATTATTTACTGTTATTATTATTATCAATAAAAGCTTAATGAGACAGGAATTATTGTCCCATTTACTAAAATTATATTTTAATTTTATTCAAATTTTGTCAAAACTGACTCCTAATTATGAACTTAACATTTAACCCTAAGTACAATTTTAAATGAATATGTTTTTAGAGTGTGAGAGGCTACTGAAGATGCCCACAAATTTTTCAACTATCAGTTGGTGATCCTGGGGACTTTGGAACAGCTAAGTGAAGTACCTGAGTTTGACTAAGAAAAAACAAGGAAAGGCATTATTCTAGCAGTGACATCCCTAAGGCATACAGTGGACAGAGGAAGAGGAATGTAGCACTGCATAAGCAAAGCAGACAGATCCTTTAAAATATGACCCAGTGTCAGAGGATAGTCCTGGCAGACCATCATCAGGGCATTGTCCAAAACTAGTCCTTCAGACACGTGCACCACTGCCTCCACAGTGACTTCAACTGACGTGCTGTCTCAGAAAATAATATCTTTTTTTTAGGAAAAAATTCAAAGTCATCTCACTTGATGGGAAAGATAAACAGATAAGACCTGTAAAATGGTGCTTCATACATGAGATGACACTCTTCCCGTTGTAGTCTCTTTGAAATTAACTTGAACTTAACATTATGAATATAAAGTGATAATCAACTGGGCAAAGATTGCAAGATAGTCTATGATATGATATGAAACATATTTCAATAAAGTGAAATAATGCCCCTATATTCATCTTATGAAGAATTAGTGGGGAAAATACACACTTCATGTTATTCTTTCCTTCTTCACTTCAAGTTAGCAAATTAACTCATATGTTTAAAAAATGGTATGTTTCCCCATTATATTTAGTCACTTGATTCTTAAAGATAAACAACTCTTATGAACAATCTTACCTAGTGTCTATTCCATGAGGTAAGTATATTTATATCATGATACTTTTGTCATATTTCTCACTTTCCCTGAGTATATTTTAATAAAACATGTAGAATGTAATAAAGAACTAGGAGGCAGTCTGATTGAGCTTAGTGTTTTTGAGACAGAGAAAGATCAGTATGAGAGCTTAGTTAGCAAAGGGGACAGTGTTACGAGATTAAGATAGAGAAGTAGTCTAGAGGTAAGTTCAGGACGGTTCAAAGTATTAGAATCTGTTCTTCCAAAAGAGAAAAAATATCTATCATGAGGAATGATATTAAAAGAAAGTTCAGTGATTAAGATGTTTCACTATATAAAAGAAAATGAGAGAGCACTTTGGAAGACAATGAGCATTGCTTTGCAAACTCTAGGATGCACTTACCTGTAGAAAAAGGAGTTGAAAAATCTCACATCACTAAATAGTAGCAAATAAATTAGAACCATCAAAAGCTATTATATTCAGTCCAAATTATTAAAGGCAAAAAGAAAAATCTAGTTGTGTATTTTATTTTCATTTTAAAAATTTGAAATGTTGTAAAACATTCTTGAAAACTAGAGATAAAAAGATAGGGAAGGAATCACCTATTTTCCCACCATTTTTTGACACATTTATAATTTCAGTGTTCATGTGTTTAAGTTTTGCCTACCTATGATAGGTATTGTATATAATTGTGGAGCTCATTTTCCTCAAGAGAAATTATAGCTAATGTATTTTTATTTATTTTAACCCTCATATTTACTTTCAATGGTTGTACATTATCCTCAAATGTTCATGCCTAAGAGCATTATTGACCACATTAGCTGTTTCTGATTTTTATTACACATAACACATCCATCGACATCTTTAAACATATGACCTTTCCCATATTTTGTACTATTTCTTTAGGATACATTCCCAGAAGGAATATTAATGGACAAGACAGTATGAATATTTTTATTGTTTTTCTCTATATACCACCAAATTGCTTTTCAAAAGAGCGGTGCCAATTTTAATTGTGATAAACAGTTTCTGAAAGCTCCAGATTCACTGCATCCTTGCCAATGTGGGACGTGCTTATTTTTAATATTGTCTTTTAGTGGATGAGTAACGAGTCCCCCTGTTGTTCATATAATGTTTTAGTCTAATAGACCAGAGGATCCGAAAGGAGAATATCTGAAAGTAAGGAACAATTGGACAAAAGCTCCTATTCTAGTGGCTATCTTCGTGGTCAATATGGTTAAGTAGATGCTGGAAGATCGCCAAACAAGATGAGTTCACACAAAATTACACACACACACAAAGTACGTTGTTAGGTAAGTATAAATCTGGTCAGTGGTCTCCAGGGAAATGTCACAAATCCAAGCCTGATCCAGTCCAACTCAGCACTATTAATTGTGCAAATGAAGACAAGGAAAGCAAGATACTCAAATGTGAAAATAAACAAATACACATGTACTTTCAAAATAATCGAGGAAGTCTACTTCTAGATCCTATAGATTCTTGCACACGTTATAAGGTGTGCAAGAATAGTCATGACAACATTAGTTGTGTTACCCAAAAGAACTGAAAAAGTATATATAATAATTCATTAGAAGGGGGCTGCCAAATAATGTTATGGTACTTTCAACAAATATAATACTAGCCAGCTGTAAAAATAAATGAGAAAAATCTTTATGTATCAACTTTGAGGGTCTTCCAAAATTGTTGAGTTTTAAAAGCAGTAAGAAAAACATACATATACAATGTTACCATTTAAATAAAAAAGGGGAAAATGTTTAAAAGTTTATTGCTTTGTCTAACTAACAGATTGCACATCCCAAGAGCTACTAGAAGGCAACGGCTATTAGAAGGAATCAATGATCAACCAATTTTCTTTTTCTTCTTCTGTTTTTTTCCAATAATTGCATTATTTATTCAAGGATAATTTGTGAGAACATCAAAATCACCCTTTACAGAGCTCAGCCAATATGCCAGAATGAACTGTTCCCAAAAATGTGTTACAATAACAATGCATTTATATTTTCAGGGAAATTCCACCCATTCCTATATGCGGATGACTTTGTTCTTTGGAAGTTATTTTTGAACTGTAGGTATGAACCAGGAGAAAAAAAATATTTAAAATATTCAGCTATACTTACTTTCTGATTTATATAAGGAAGCATGATTTTCTACTTTATTATAATCAAATTTAACAGAATCTTTAATTGTATTTAATAAATTACTAGGCCAGGCTATAGTTTATCTTCTTAGGATATAATAGCTCATGTCTCAATTTCATCTTGAGATAATGAGAACTAGCAGGATAACTGATGAGATACATACACCTATCAATATGTAATTATTTTTATTCTTTTTTTTAACCTGCTATGCCAATAATAATCCTTTAGTTGAATCATAAAATTCAAATGCATTTAAAATTCTATTACATTGAGATAAAGATTTAAAAAGCAAAGTCCAAAATGACTCCTGAAAAGTATTCCAAGTAGGAAATTGTCAATATTTTGCTTGATATGAATATTGTACAATTAGCTCTTTTCCTTCCAAAATTAAGTATATCAGTCCAATGTTTTGCTTCCAATACAGTTGCCTGAATGGCAAAGGCACTATCATTTCTCCAGTTATTCTTTTCTTTTGTTTTGGTACAGTATTTTATATGATTATAGTAGTGCCTATTCCTAGCAAAAACTATTTTATATACTTAAAATATAAAACCTCCATAATCTGTCTCCCTCAAATATTAATATTTATCAAAGCCTTCTGTATATGTTAATGCAAGTTCCTCCTTCATATTAAATCTTGTCTTCTATTTTATTCACTATTATTTCATCAGCATTTTCCAATGTTATTACCGACCTTTCAAAATCATGGTTTTATGGTATATATCATAATGTAATTATTTCCCTATCATTGGCCAAATAGATTATTTTTACTATCAAACTACTACAAATGACATTTTAATAAAACTGTGTACATTTATGATTAATTGCATGGAATCAATTTCTAGAAGTGGTGTTACTAAAACAAAGCGAACATTTCTGAGGTTTTGATACACACAGCATTCATTTTCCCTTCTGCTGATAGCAGTCCCTGATTTTCCTTTGAATATGGCTTGGCGAGAGTGGTAATTGAGGTGTCCCAGTGATCCACTGTCTCAAAGCATAGGCATGAAACCTGTCTAGGTCAGTCATACTTCTCATTCTAGAAATTTGGGTCTGGAACAAATTGGCACATGGACAGAAAAGGACAAATGCTGGTTCATCTCAGGGATGGTACCGGGCAAAGACTTCATCAGCTTTTCCCATGATTTCTGTAGCTATTCTCTTTCCTCTCCTTTTCTTTTGATTCTGTAAGCTACAAATAACCTGTTTATTGTGGATCTTGTTCTTTAAGTGACTCATTATTAATTTCTGTAGCAGGCAACAGAAGAATTGTGTAAACACTGATGAATAATAACCTTACCAAAAGTTGAGAAGAATCTGCAGTTCGCCTCATCTTTATCATCTCCATCAATTTCGTAAATGAATCAACCTTCACTTATAACCTTTCCTTTTATGCTCAAAAGTGCTATCATTTTAAAAATTTTCCTTTACTCTTTATCATTAATTTAAAATGTTAGATGCTTATTGGCCTTACAAGTTTCTGGTCTTTGTACATTATTTATTTCTTTTTCTATTTTTCTGTTGGTATACTTATAATTTTCTAGTAGTAAATAATGCCTATGGCTTCCCAATTATGTTCAAGGAACTTTAAAGTCCACAGATCTCTGGAAAATAAGAAACCCTGTTTTGGAGTTACTAATAAATATTTCAATGAAATTCTATAGACATCATGGTTGAATTATGTACAAATATTTTACATGCAAACTTACCTCTAGCTCTATAAATTGTAGATGATATCTCCAAATGTATCCCAATTTAGCATTTTTTGATTTGAACATGATATTAATACAATGCAATCACATATGTATGCTGGATAATAAAATAGGTACATGTACAAATTGGTAGGTATAGTAGTTTCTTCTTACATTGTTAGTTTACAAAATGCATAGCTATTTCATAGGGAACTGGCATGGTGTTAACTTAATAAACAATAAACAATATTCTAGACCTGGCCCTCCTTTCAACTGACTTTGGATAATTAATATCAACTTCCTGGAATAAAATTCTTCCTTATGCAAAGATGAGATTGAACAAATGACCTGGCTTCTTCCCAGTTCCAAAAGTCTGATTCCTGTTTAGCTCTCTTCCAAGATTTCAGAATCAGCTAGAGTTGACTTTGTGCACCGGATAAGGTAATAGTTGGTGGTAACAGTTGGTTTACTTGCCTTTTAAAAACTCTAGTCTCCTAAAGTTTTGCATTTGGGGTAGAAAGGAGAAAAACAAGGCAGAAAAAGGTTAAGGCTCAACTGGGTGCACATGCGTTCTCGCATCTGGAAAAATAAAATATTGAGATGGCACCGTCAGAAGACTTTCCTACCTCCTGGAGTGTACAGCAGCAGTCTTGTAGATTTTTCTTGAAATGGAGAGCCATTCAATGACTGTTAGCATTGGGTACCCTGCACTAATACCTTGTAATAAGAAAACTTGTGAATAAGTTGGCATTAATTATGTGGTATGGCTTCTTGGGAGTACAATTTTAGCTTTCCTCAAAATATACTTCCCAAACCAAATTCTGAAAGTCAAACAACTTTCCATTCTTCACACGAGGGTAAAAAAAAAAAAATAGCAATTCTTTTCAGATGTAAGCTAAAGACCCTAAAGAAAATAATAAAATGGAAAGCACAGAAATGAAACTGGAATCACAACTGCACAGTTTTATGAATAAGAGAATAGCACCTCGGAAAATGGATAAAGGTTTTATCCACCATTGGACTGACTGGATAACCAAGTTGATTTTTAATTAAAGACAAACTTATCTTGAAATTTTGGAACTGTCTTGGTATTGTTTTTTTATTAAAAGAGCATGTCATGAAAACTTGAGGGAAACTCGGACCTCAGACCCTAGCGTTTTTGATCAGCGTTCACAGAGGTACATGAAAATGTCTCTCTGAGGGGGGAAAAAGCAGAATTTTTCTCATTAAAATTATGCTTTTAGACCCTTCCTTACTACTTCCAATTCACTCATACCCTTTAAATGAGGTTATGTAGATTTAACCTTGGAGAGTCATAAATGCCTTTTAAAATGCTGTTAATTTGAAACAAATACATTGAGAGTATCAATGTTTCCCATTTTGGTTCCTCTGAAAAAAAAAAGATTTGTTTTTAAAGGTTTTTTAAGAGCAATATCCTGTCATTTTCATTGCTTAATCATCTTTGACTCCCTCTCCTGCCTTTAGCCCTTATCATACACAGCGTTGTTGCTCGGACTGCAGCTTCAGAACTAACATATATTAGATTATCACCATAAATACTTTCCCTTTTTAGATTACTTTGTGTATATTTGTGTGGGTGTGGGTAGGTATGTATTAACTGGAGGGAAACTGAGACAGAAAGAGAACATGGATTGGTGATGAGGTAGGATTAGAAAACACAGGTTAGTACATAAGTTCTTTACTTACTATGCTTTTTGTTTATGATATATTCCACCTGAATAAAATATAATCGTCATGAGGGCAGGGGTCTTTGGCTGATTTACTGTCTGATATATTCAAAGCAACTAGAATAGGCTCTTGTACATGGTAGGGACACAGTACAATTTGTTGAATTTTACTTGAATAAACCATAATTATTTAGTAATAGATTACTTAAGAGGATGATAATTTGGTTTCGTAAAGTACAGTCATCATTTGGGATGGGTTGTTGAATTTGTTTGAAATGCAGAGTGGTTACATTCCTCCTGAGAGCCCTTCCTGTGGGGTGGGGGGCGGGGAGCAAGGGGAGAAATGCAAATGAATTTCAGACTCAATAAACTGGTTGAGGTTTTTAAACCTCCTAAATGTGTTAGTTTATACACATGCCCACACAATAAATTCATCACTAATTAAATGAAAACAAATTAATATTAAGATAAAAGGAACCTCACTATCTTACCTAACAATGTAGAAATTCTAATCATGACTACTTGACAAAATAAATATATTTTATATAATAAGATCATTTTATTTATTACATTCCTACTAACAGTCAAAGTAATTTTTTTTCAAAAGTTATGCAGCATTGAAATTAAAATCTGGGATAGGTCTAAAAGTGAATTTAGTTGTCTAGAGTCTTGACAAGCTGACATTTACCTGAGTTACTAAAATCCATCTAGAAAATATGGCATTCTGAGCTCATGGGGTGCCCTGCAGCAAACACGTCTAAACTGAAGTAAATTTGCAGAACTGGCAGAACTTGAATTGTTTTCATAAACTAAGTGGTTAGCACTATCTGTTACTCCCCTAAGCCTGTGCCCCTCCCCCACACACAGGGGCTCTGCAACTTTTCTGCTTTTAGTCAAACATAAACCCTACGGCTCTATCCTTAATATTTATGCTCATTGATACATTTCTCTGAACTTGATTATATTTTGTCCTGGTTGCTTTGAACACATATTTAATATCTGAGAAAAAATTTCCCAAAGTAAAAGTCCCTCCTCTTCCAGAGAAAAAAAAAATCTATAAATGAGTAAAAAGGCTCTATTTCTGCTTAAAGACTTGTGGCTTACCTCAATAGATAATGCAGTGTATTTACAAGATGTTACTTGATAGTAATGTGAAAAACTGCGCCCTTAGCCAAGCAGTTAAAATTCCCCTAGATGTCCCACTTTTATTATTGGCTGTTACTGGCGACTTAGTTTTAATTTAAAGTTATTTGAAAATTATTGGCTGATAATGTATAATATACTTTTTTAAAGGTTTTAAGTTTATTTATTTTTTAGAAAGAAGGGAAGGGAGGGAGAAAGAGAGGGAGAGAAACACTGGTGTGAGAGAGAAGCCAACCAGGTGCCTTTCCTACTGGTCCTGGCTGGGGAGAGAACCTGCAACTCAGGTACAAGCCCTGACAGGGGACCAACTGGCAACCCTGAACGAAGGCCAACCAACTGAGCCCCACCGGTCAAGGAATGCATAACACATTTTAATCCTATTTTCCCCATATCAACCCATTGGGGAAAACAGGTTTTTTTTACTGACTCATAGCATTGCATAAGTGAAACGCAGATCTAAAATCAACTGCTTAATGTTTAATAATCTTACAAGTCCTGAAAGTTACAACTAAACTATGGCAACATTAAAATAATCACATGGCAATAGGTAGATTTTGAATAGGAGTGTAACAGCCACCACCACAAGCTATACACTAATTCTGTCAGAAAACTAGACCTTTAAACCAGATATGATGACTGCTAAGAATATATTTACTACCAATTTTCTACTAACCCAAATGCAATGTACAAGTGTTCAACTGAAACAGTGCTAAAAATTCCATTTACAGTACGAATTAACGGATGAAAAATGTGCAACTATCTTTGGGCACAAAACTAACATCACTGCTGGTTTACCAGTAAGTTATTCATCCACTTCGGAACAATTTACATTTCTAAACTGGGAGAAAATGGAAACTTTACTTAAAAACAAACAAAAAACCCTGCTGAAAATGCTGACATTTTGGACAGCTCCCTTCTTGTTTTTCTACAGTATTTCTATTAGGTGTCTTACTTTCATTTTTTCTGTTTCACCAAATCATAAACGAGCTTAATCAAGTGGTTTCTATGGTTCGGGTTTCGTTTTGGTTTTGATATTTCTCGTGCTGTGTTGGAGGGCAAAAGATTCCTCCAGTGAGAGAGATTAAGGAGCTACATTACAGGCGAAGTGCTCCCTGTATTGGACCCATTTTTATTTTTCCAAAGATTCTAGCTGGCAAGTAGGGAGCTTCCTTCTCCACTTCCATACCCCGATGCAATCCCATGGCCTCTGTCGAGGACCACAGCCTCTCTCCGTCTGAGCTAGGGAGGGGACAGTTCCTTCCTGCTTTGGTATTTCAAGAACTTTCCCAAGCAGAGCCTCCTAAGGAGACAATGACCACCAACAAAACAATCACTGAGAGTAAGTTTGTGCTTCCTGAAGAGGGCTCGAGAAACCACTGCACTGAGCTACGGATATTCGGGTATAGCCCGGTCGCACCATCCATTTGTAGCAGCGCAAAACATCCCCCTTCTGCGGAAAGATTTGCAGCACGGTGGAACTCCCAATGGCTTCACAAAATAAAGAAATTTAATTAAAATAAAAACAATGTAGACACCAGAGGAAGCTCCGGGTACGACAATCTGGTTACACTTGGTGGTTAACATGCTTCTAAGTCTGCTTGTCCAGACCCCTACCGGTCGGAACTTTCTCGGAGGGCGCAGCCGCGGGGCAGTCCGCAGCTGCCCTGGGCTCGCCAGGCGGGATCCCAACTACGGGGAAGTGGCTCCACCTGGACGCACAGAGGAGCCCCGCCCCGCTCCGGCCGCGCTGTCGGATCGCTGACGCCGGTGCCCCACTCCTGCGCCGGCCAGGCGCAGCTTCAGCAAGGCCCTCAAAGTGGGACTCCCTCCATCCCTAAATGTGCGCTCCCTAAAAGTGTAGTTAGCTTCCTACAAGGGACATCAGACACACAAAAAAAGTCGCCACTCCCCAAGCCTAGTTCTACTCCCCTTCTCTTTCGTCCTTTTCATCAACAAGGCACACAACCAACGTTACTTTCTCCTCCCATGTCCTCCTTCCCTAAGTCCCCAGCGCAAAGTGGGACTTTGGGGAGCCTCGGTGAATGCCCCTGTCCCTGACGCGCTGGATCCACAGCTCCTTGTTTTCATTACGGCAATAAAGTTCAATTTGCCCGTTAGAGAGCCACAGTAGACTTTCCCATGCGTTGCGTGAGCTTTCCCTCCCGCTGAGCCAAGTGCTGTTCACTCCATCCCAGTCTAGATCCTTGAAGGACGTCGGCTCACGCTAAAGGGAACCCACCTTGCTCCCTGCAAAGTGCCCCAAACCGCGTGCCCACACATGCATGTACACACACAATGCCAATCTCACGCTATCAAAGTCTGTCAGCTAGAAGGGGAGAACGCACGAACAGGAGGGGCACCGGCGCGGGCATCAGCTTGGCCGTGCGTCCGGACTCGCTGTCCGGGTCCCAAACACCCTTGTCAGGATGCCCTGGGCACAACGAGCCTCCTAACCACAAAGGTAATATCAGTGGTCCCGGGAGCCGCATGGGCACTGCGAGGCCGGAGTCCTTACCCGCGGAGCGCGTGGTCTCCCGCCGCTCAGCTGGCCCGCGGGCCAAAGGGACGCTGCAGCTGGGGTCCCGGAGATGCTGCTGCTGCTCCGCTGCCGCTGCCCGGATGCCCGGCGCCAGCATCACTTCTCCGCCACCTCCGCCTTCTAGTGCTCTGTTCTCTCGGCTGCCCCTCCCCGGCGGCCGCCTGCAAGACCGGCAGCGCGGGCGGCGCGGCGGGGTGGGCAGCAGCGGCGGCGGCGGCGGTGGCGCCCGCGCGAGCTCGCCCAGCTGCACCAGCTAGAGCAGCCGCGGCGGCAGCCGAAGCACCCGAGCCCTGCTGCGCTTCCCCGGCGAAGACTCTGGCCTCGGCGACTGACAACGCCCGGCAGCCAATCACTGCCTCGCCCCGCAAGGCGGGGGGGAGACCAATCAGAGCGGAAGGCCCAAGATTTTCCTCCGCCTTTGCTCAGCAGGCTTGTTTCCGGGAGAGTCGGCGATGCTGCTGGGGCTTGGGATGGGGGAGGCGCGGGAGAGGCGTGGGGTGGAGGACCCTTAGTTCCGGAGCCTTAGGTGCGGCGAGACAGCGCGACCCATCGAGGTGGGCCTGGTGCATTTTCAAACTGCCAGGAGCCCGCGCATCGGCCGAAAGGGCGCCCCGGGGTGACTCTGTCCCCAGAGCCTCGGCCCTGGAGGTTCAGGGTCTCGGCATCCCTGCGTAGCGATCGTGGGACCCGAGCACAAACGGCGATGCTGGAGAGCGAATCCCTGGAGGTGGTCGCCGCCTTGAAGGAATCACGCGTACAAGTCACCAGACAGCGCCCCCGTCCTTCTCCCTTTGGCAGCTTTGGCAGCTGAGAAGAGTGGTACTAGCCTCCGAACCATGCCTTACAGCAATCAGCCCAGAAGTGTGCCCAAGCTATGAAAGAGGCACATGGGGGAATGTCTAAAAGTTGTAGGCGGAGTGGACCTTCACTGCCTGTCCTCCAAATAAACTCCCCCATCTTCACACACACTCCCAAACAAAACAAAACAAAACAAAACACCTCAAGAAGCAATGGAGAAAGAAAGCTTAAGCAGGCAACCTAGTTGGTTTGCTTGCTTTTTTTTTTTTTTTTTTGCTTTTTCTTTGGAGAATCACTTCTGAATGATACTATAGTTTTTGTTTGTTTGTTTTGGTTTTTTGCGTGTTTGATTGGGTGGGGGGGTATTTGACTCAAACACCAAAGAAGTGATGTTAGTTAGCAAGGAAATAGAAAACGACTGTGGCGAGCTCTTTCCCTCCCCTACTCTCTTCCCAATGCTGTAATGATCTCTCCTTGTGGAGCATTTGAAGTCCTGTCAGTGAATGCAAATATGTCTGAATGGTCCGGGGTCCTAAGTCTGTATATAATCCATGTTGCAGTTAAAAAGTAAACCAAGTTTTACACGAAGGCTTTAATAGATGTGAGTCTTTACCCAAGCGATCTCTCTCTGATGGGAATAGTCATGCCTATCTTACAAGGTTGTTGTGAAGGTCAAAAACCAAGTGTACAAGTCAGCTACATAGTTGTTTGACAAACAGTTGGAATTCAGTATGTCTTAGTCCTTCTACTGCTGTTTCTAAGTGTATTTTAAGAGATCTTTTCTTTTTGCAATAATTGCTCCTATCTTCATTTATTTTCCCTTTAAGATACCTCCTCGTGTATCCTGTGATGCCCCAAATAAACCCTGGCTAAACTTTATGAACACTCTAAGGACAATTTGATTGGCTTGCATCAAAGTAGACTTGCGTGTTGCCATCTCCTAGTACTATAGAAAATGTACGTATATCACCGCATTCCTCTCAAGTTTCTTGTGTTCTTCCCCCCAACAGTCATTTAACCAATCTAGTTTCAGAGCTAGACCAACTCTTCTTAGGGAGCTAACTGTGCTAAAAAGGAATAATGAGAAGTTTATTTTTTAGGCTACAGAGATATGTACCATACCACTTTGAATTTTTAATCTAGAAAAAGTATTTGTTGGTATTGTTTGTTTCGTTTTAAAAATTTATTTATTGTTTATTTATTTTTTGTTTTCATTATGTAACTTAAAATCAATACCCTCATTAACTACATAAAATGATCAATAGAGGAATGGAGTTAAATATGGGTGAGAAAGAAAAATGAAGTTTTACTCAAACTTCATTGGAGAAAAGGGAGTTCATATTTTCAAAAAGTAGAAATATTAAAACTTAAATCCTAAAACTAGAAAATTTAAATGAAATGGTCATTTAGAAATATCTCTGATAAAAGATAATGTTGAAAGAATCTTCAATCAAAAGATGAATCTTGACTAAACAAAGCATGTAAAATGTGAAAATGCTATCAAACTTTATAATGTTCTAAGCTCTTTAGAATCTCTCAGAAATATACATATGCAAATACCCACATAATTTTCTAACCTCTTCAACGTGCCCTGCCAAATATACTATTTTCCAGAATTTTTTATGTTAACTGGTATTTTGCAACAGCTAATCCTAAAATATATATGTGTCCTATGTACCATATTCTTTAGCAATTAAGATAATTAAATGACTATCTTACAGAAGCAAAAATAGTTAAAGTCAACGGCATGCACACAGATGTAACCAGCAATGTCTCCTGTTACTCGTGGAAGTGTAAGCAGCTCTGAGCCAAACAAACTTGCACGATGAATGAACAACCTATTCATAGTGAAAATCATGAAATATTTAAAAGCATTGAAAATGGAAAATTAAGAAAAAAATTTAAAAGTAACTGAAAAGATTGCATGCCAACATTAGGTTTTTTGCATTGCTGTAAATTTCATGGGATGTATTGGGCAGAAAGTCTAGTGTTATTTGATCAGTGTCTATTTAATGAGGTAAATATTTTTAATTAAATAATTGATTTTTTTTTTTACCTACTTAGATATGTCTATTTTTCTCCCCATGCAATGAGAGAACTCACTCGACTTGTTAGTAGAGGGAAAAAATTGCTCAGGCACTACTTTAACCAGTAACTACTTACCTAATCTCAAAAATAAATAATTTTATATTAATTGGTGCAATAAAAGCCTATATCTAGAGCAGAAAGTGAATATTTCATTAAGTTAGTTCTGAAAAAAGCTATATCTACCAGGCAAAAACTAAACTAAAAGGAAAGAAATTGGTCTAGTTCCAGCTCTGGTTTTGAGTAGGTGAGTACTCAGAGGTCAGTTAAACTTTCCCAGCCTTCCTTATCTGTAAAATAAAGATTAAAAACAAAACAAAACCTATAGCTGCCTTTCTAAGATGTGAGGATTAACTAGTAATTGGAACTGCAAGCCACAGTTGGTTTTTTCAGAACCACCCCTCCAAAAAGGTAAAGCCCTGAAATTGAATGATAATGTTACCCTCTCTCAAATGTGACTTAGTTTAATTCTCACAATAGGCTTCTTCACTATGGATATGTAACACCTATTTCTACAGATGAACATATTAAACTTCAAAGAAGTTTTTAATAATTTTATAATAAAATGACCATTAGATACACTATTTGTTGATGTTATCCAGCAAGAATATTTTTCCCATGCTTTCTTTACTATGCTATTTCCGGTACAGTTGAAATATGCAAGTTTAAAGGCTGGCACCATAATTTAAATGAAAGATAACTCATTTTGTTTAATATTGGATATCAATTGCACCTTGAACAGAGATATTTCCCCAAATAATATAATTAATTAGATAACTTCAAATACTCAAAGCTTCTGTTCTCATATTTAAAACTCTAAAACATCTATAATAATGTATATTACTCATGCTCATGTTAAACGATTACCACACAAGTCTTTTATGTTAAAAGACTGAAGCAACATCTAGACGCAAAAATTGCAATGAAAACCACCAGAGTAGAATTGGATTCCATTCAGTTCATCATAACTGGGATTTTCTTAAAATATACTATATACCAGGACTAGTGGTCTCCCCCACACACTCAAGGGTAAACAGGATATATCACTCAGCATCTGGAAACAGGACCCCAAGCCCAGCAAGTGTTCAGGTGCCTAGCTCTATACTTTCCCACCACCTCATAATTTTCTCCTGAGATTTGGGAATTATCAATAGAGAAGCAATCACTGAAACTAAAAATGTAAAAGATATCCAAGAACAAAGTATAGACAGAGCAGCACACCTACGAAACCACTTAAAATTAAGAGAAAGTAAAAATGGTTGGGTGTTTCTTTGTAGGGGATGCAAAATTTATTCTGGAATCTAGGAAGATAATAAAAAGCAACATGGTACTGTGGAATCCAAGGAAAGACGAGGGTTTTAAAAGACTGGAAGGTGAATTACATCATCTCTTGGCTATAAGTATTGACAAGAGATTATGGAGTAAGTGAGATCTCTGGTTTCTATGGAAAGGACAATTATGGTAGGGTGATTGGGGTGAAAATCATTTGATCCCTACAGAATGGGGAAAGGATAGCACAAGTGGGTATGTTTCTATTATGGTAGAAAAGAGTTATGTTAATATAAGTTCGATATTTTGAAATAGAGGTGGAGTCATTATGCAGAAACCTGTATAAAGGACTTTAATTAGCATAAAGTCTCAGAGTCTTAAATTATGACAGTATTAGTTATTATTAAAACAAAATAATTTGCAAAAATATGCAACTCTTCAATCAGTGTGTATGCTATAGAATTCAAACCATTACCAAAATGGAAGAAAATATATTTCTTAATCTACCTTATAGATTCTATCTGCAATTTTTGTAATTTAGAATTAGGTTTGTTGTCTGAAAAGAGAATACAACCTCTTAATAATGAGATTCTTTTTCCTTTAGCCTTAACACTAAAGAGCAGCTGTATATTACATTGGTCCAGCATCAAACAGGAAAATGGAAAGGAGACAAGGGCGTGTGTGTGTGTGCTTTGGGGTTGGGGATCGGCATGTGAAGGAGGAGCAGTGGGAGAGGGGAAGAGCAAGAAGGAGAGAAGGAGCAGTGTTTTCAAGTTATTTGTATAACAGTTCTCCATGGCTTCAATAATCAATACTTACTTCAAAAGCCAGTTTAAGCAGAAGACTCTAAAAAATTAATTTAAAAAGAAAGTAATTACTTCTATGTTACCACAACAGAATGCTATTTACATACTTAGCATAGTGCCAGGAGCTCAATAAATGTTTGATCAAGAAAAAAAGAAATGTATAAATGTTGCATGGGGGAACATGGAGGGGAAGGGGGCTGCTGATAAAAGTTGAAGTCGACTGATAACATTTAACATGCTTCTGGTAATTATGACTATTTTGAGTTTACATAAATGAAATCTTAACATGTAATTTTATTTTCCAGGGTTTCCTGGGATTGCTGGTCAGATTTCACCATCAGATACGCTCTCTCCTTAGACTGAATCTTAATTTTCCCTTAGCACCCCAGCGCCCCCGCCCAGTCCAGCTTTTAACTAATTCTCCAGGTAATTTAAGGAGATTAGGAAGTGTGCTGCAGAATAATCCCACCTGCCTGGGAGAAAAGTGTTAATAAAAGGTCAAAGCTGAGTTCCTAGGAACTGGGGCCGCTGAAGCTTATAGCATGAATCATCATTAGCTTTTACTGATGCCAAGTCATGCAAGTCTGTGAAGTTCATACAGAAAGAGAAATTTGGATCAATAGGACTTTATGCTACCATGCAGCTTGATAATTACTTTCTAAAAATTAAGTTTGTAAAGCTTTTTTGTTCTTTAAAAAATATTCTCTGTTCTGAAAGCCTGCCTTTGTACCTATAGTGTTTTCCTTTAGCAATCTTTGTTGTTGTTGTTGTCATGTTACTGTGGAGACTGCATGAAGAGTTTTCATGGACACCTTTGTTTTCTTTATGTAACAGTGGCTTAATATTCCTAACAGAATTGATATTTTTTAATTCACTTTTCTGAATGTCTATAGCACCAAGTCACAAGCATATTGCAGTACTTTGCTTGCAATCTGCTAGCGTGCTAGCTGTTGACCCGGCAATGCCAGGGGGAGGTGGGCTATGTTGTTTAGTTGGTAAATGAAGCATGTAAGCCATTGCTGTTTCTGTTTTACTGCCTGTCGACTACACTGAGACCCAATGAGCACCTTGGAACACTACGTTCATGGGGAAAAATATAATAGACTTGCACATCTCTGTGTTGAAGGCCTTAAATAAAAATACCCAGTGAAATATTTTATACCTTTGCCATGTCAAGAATTTCTGAAGCTTTAAAATAAACCAGGGAGTCGAGAGCATGTGTTTACGAGCTTAATATCAGCCATGGCCATTTGCCTTTAGCTGCTAGTAGAAAGGAGTTTTAGCCGTGATTGAGAAAATGGAAATCAATTCTTAAACAGTAGTAGAAAAACCTAATTTTCTTATAACCATTCATTTAATCATAAAGTGAAAATCTGGTTTCACATTTTCAGAATATTCTTAAAATCTAGCTTATGTAAAATTGAATATTAGAAATCTTAAAGTCTAGATCTCTATGTTCCAGATTTACAATCCTTTCTAAAATACTTAAAACTCCATTCCTCTATAGATTATTTTTCTCTCCCAAAATGTGTGAATTCTAAACAGTTCATGTGAATGTCTGCAAATTAAAAACCCATTATTTCATTTAATCTGAAAAACTTGTTATAATAATGACTTCTATTTCTGTATTCTCCAGTGTTTTGAGATTTTATATGTATACACTGCATTTATTTTTTTCTTAAATATACTCACAAAATAGACCTATATAGTACTTGACTTGAGTACTTCATTCTTGAAAAGCAATTCTGATTATCAAGCACTTTTCAACTGAGACATTAATTATAAATATTTACAGCAAGGACATTTCAAAATGTGGCCTCATAGGGTAAGATAAGTCAGATTCTCAATACGATATATTCGTTACATCTCTATTACACTTAAGTGTTGTAGAAATATATTATATTAATGTTAATATGTATAAGAAAAATAGGTGAAGACATATTTTAAGTGTTTTCTAGATGGTCGGCTCTCACAAAGCCATGGTCCTGTGGTTTTTAAGTCTTTAGTACAAATCTTCCTTAATAAATCCAGTGCTAAGCCACAGGTCATCTCAGCTCTTCTAATAGCACCCTAGGGTGACATCATGCTGTAGTCCAGTATACCAAATCGGTAACAGGACAACATGTTAGCTGTTATATAAAATCTCAAGAAGTTGTAGCAATTTGGAAATCCCTTAACAGAACATTCAAATCTGGTACTTTAATGTGACTAATTAGCACTCTTTTATCTTTGAAAAATTGTTATTTCTGAGAATTGAAGAGGAGACCCTGGAATTTAAAGGCAACATATCAAATCTGAGCTGAAAGATAATTTCCAACAGCTGGTATTGGCACCAGAACATAGATTCTCTTTGTTAGGCTTTAGCCTCCAGGGGCAAGAACATCGTAATTTTCTGAAGAGTAATAGGATCATGGCATGAAGCATAATTCCAGATCAGCAAAAAGAAGAAAATAAGAAAAAGACCAAAAAATGTACAAATATCCTTTTCTGCTTGACTTTTAATGAGAAACTAATGAAAAGTAACCACTAAGTCATTAACACACTATGTCTATATGGAACGGCTAGTATACAATGACATAAATACAAGTGAGAGATATAGTTTCTGGGTTTTTCTGGACATTAACTGAGTGACCGTGGTACAATATTATGAGTGCTAGTTCTAGTGATTAACTGAGCATGTGTTTAACAGAAGCATCTTTTGGATCATTTTGGAAAGCTCAAGTATGAAACCTCTGTCATTTTATGTACACTTTCATTTCTGTCAAGTAGTTAATGACAGGAATTTTTTAAAGTGTTTTGCTTTCTAAGTAATAGAATGAAGTAATTAAGAATGGGAACCTGGAGACAGATCAACCTGGGTTAAAATTCTAGCTCTTCCTCTTATGCAATGTGTGATCTAGTCAAGTTACTTATATCTCTGTGCCTCAGTTTCTTCACTTGTGTAAAATGATGATAATAATAATATTTAGTTCTTAGAGGGGCTTTGAAATCTAAATGAGATAATATATTCGAAGGTCTTAGTTCAGTATCTGGAATATAACAGCTCAATAAATATATAAGCTATTTAGATACTTGTTTGTTACTATTAACCAATATTATTAGAGCAGAAGCAATTAGAAGTGAGGTAGTTGACTTGCCTGAACTTTCGTTCATTCTTTTAAAGCTCAGTTTAAGCCATGGCCAGCTAGCTTAGATGGTTACAGCATCATCTCGATATGCCACTGTTGTGGGTTTGATCCCTGGTCAGGGCACATACAAGAAACAACCAAAGAATGCATAAATAAGTGGTACAACAAAATGATTCCTCTCTCTCTCTCTCTAATGAATAAATAAAAGTAAAAATTTAAAGCTCATTCCAGTATTAACTTTTGCTCATGCTTTTCCCACTAAAGCAAATATATTTTTTACATTGCAAGTGAATTTCAGGGACCATTTCACTGTCTTTTTCCCCCAGAAAAGTCTTTCCTAGTGTATTTTTTAGGATAAACCCCAATATGACTTAACAATGACTCTGACAATCAATGACTTAACAAAATAAGACGTTACTTCTCACTCACTGCTGTTCTATAGGTGTTGTAAGGAGGAGAAACAGGGATTTACTCCACACAGTCATTCAGGCTCTTTCATCTTCAACACATGCTTTCAGAATGATTCTGAGAATCAACATCTAGATGAAAGATGAAATATGAGAGTAAGAAGGATTATTCGGGAGTGGCATGTACCATTTCCACTAACATTTTATTTGCCAATTACAATGACATGGTCACACCAACTGCACGGAAGTCTGGGAATGGAAGTTTAACTATGTACTTGGAGGAAAGAAAAATACTTTCAGTGAACAGCTCATCAGTTTCTGCCAGAGGTTTCCCTTTTTTAATTTCACTCACCCCCCTCCCCTGTACCCATGGGTCAGAAAGAAAAACCAATTCTCACAACCAAATACTGCATCTGGCTCAAAGTCCAGGCATTAGCACGCTGCCCATCCTTGTCTATCAGAATTTGATGTGCTTCCTTATAAGCTATAATCTTAAAGGCTAGTTGTCTACACCCCTATCCTATTCCCAATAAATGATGATAGCAATTAAGTTATTTTTTCAGAAATGAGAATAATGGTAGATGCCAAGGAGACACTGATCCATGGCAATCAAGAAAATGTTAGTGTATGCCTTGTGAAAGCACCCAGTCTGGACGAGCAGAAGTTTCTTCATGGGGCCTTGATTCTAAGTTCCTGGAGGAACTATCTTGTGCACATTTCTCCATGGCCTTGCTTCTACCTGCAGGAAGAATTTTCCATTTCCATGTATTCTTCATGATCCCTTGTAAGCTGGTGATGGGGAATATGCTCTCCTTCTGCAGCCTGCCCCTTACTGGGACAAGTTTGGAAACTGAATGGTTATTTCAAACCCTAAAGAGCCCAAGCATGGGCTCCTGTTGCTAGAGTTGCAGTTGTTCTGAAAGCCTGAACTTCTGATTTCTTTGACAATACAATTCATCAAGAATTTAATAGGCTTTTGTCCTATTTGCTTCCAGACAACCCTCTAGATCACTATTCACACTTGAAATTCTTTCTAAGACATAATTCTCAAGCCTGATTTATTTTGGGTTTTTTATTCTTGCCCTTCTGTCCCCTACCCTTCAGTACAATGGAAGCTTCTTTGGAAATCACTATAAATGGGTGGGGTGAATATATTTTAAGCCAACTTAATCGATCAAGTAGCTCAATGTACTTTTTTAAATTATATTCCCCAGTAGGCAAGGACCAGCATCAGTCAAGTTTACCAACACTTTTAAGTCCCCACTTTGTTGTTTTTCACTGTTCCTTTCTCTCTCTGCTTGCAAGCAAGTCAATCCTTGACTGACCTCATCTTTTTTTTTTTTAATACCTTGCTAAATTTAGCCATTAGCAAATAATGCACTCTGTTGGAAATGCATTTTCCAACTTCTTCCTCTAGTCCTAGGCTCAGGGGATATCTGGTATTATTCACTTTATTGATGACAGTTTTTCCAAAAGTTCCTTGTATATGGCACTATTCTACATCTTTCAAACTTTTCTACAGCCTACTGCCCAACTACTAAGCCAGTACCACATATTTTATGTTTTGTTTTGTAGCATCCCAATTCTGGTACCAGTGTATGTGTTGGCCAAGGTAACACTAGATGTTGTGACAGATAAATCTAGCAATATTACTGGCTTAAATTACTGAAAGCTTATTTCTTGCTCTCATAAATCCCTATCATGGGTATGTAGTACTGACTACATTCAGCCATTCAGACTAATATAAGCTTATGGAAAGAAAGAGAGGAAGATTATACGGGTGATTTTTATGGGCTAGGCCTAGAAGTGATATATAGTTATGGCCAGGCTAACTGTAAGATAGGTTGATAAGTATAGTCTAGTTGTCCAGAAGAAAAGGGAAATGGGTTTGTCGAATAGCTTACTAGTTCCCACTAGTTCAACAAATAATTATCATTTTATTATACAATAGGAATAATAGCTGCTTTGTAGAGAAATTGTGAAGATTAAAGGGTATCATTGCATAAGGTAAGGTATTTTTCTCTCAGGTACACATTACATACTAATTTACTTGACTGAGTTCACAGAATTAAAAAACAATTTGTGTACAAATTATAGAATGGAATGTTAAATACAAGTCTTTAATTTAGAATGACTCTTTGTCCTGATTATCGTCAATCAAAGGTGATCCAAGGAACTCAAAGGGCTCATTATCTTGATCTTGTTTATAAATTTCATCTTTAAAGTCAGTGATTCTATGATTAAAATTCACTTCCAACTAAGCTTTTCCTCCCTAAAAGCTCATTCTTAGATTTTAAAGCTTTTTATTTTATATCACAAAGAGCCCATGAGCACCTTACAGCAGCATAACCGAAGATGCTGACACTGATTATCTGAAAGCACCCACCTTGACAGCGCAACAGTGGTGGCAGCAGAACAGAAGTTAAATAGAGAAGAGATAATCAGAAAAATAGAGAATACGATGAAAGTTGTGTTTCAAATAACGCATTTATTCGTAACACCAAAAACTGTGGTTTGGATAAGCTTTATGCTTAATGAAATTAGAAAACATTCCTTTCTACTTTTTCTTTTCTCTGTCTAAAAATGTTTTTCTGTTTTTTGAAACTATAAATGTATACTTATTAGCAAAGACTATGTTCAAAACCTGCAATAATCCCCACTTATCTGCGATTTTCACTTTCTGTGGTTTCAGTTACCAGCAGTCAACAGCAGTCTGAAAATAATAAGTAGAAAATTCTGGAAATAAAATAATTCATATTTTAAACTGGGTGCAGTTCTCAGTAGTGTGATGAAATCTCACGTCATCCTGCTCCTTTCTGCCTGGAACATGAATCACCCCTTTGTCCAGCATACCCATGCTGTCTGCACTTCCCGTCATCAGTCAATCCGTAGCCACGTTGGTTATCAGATTGACTGTCACAGTACCACAGTGCTTTTGCATGAAAAATATACAAAGAACTCCTAAAACTCAAGAGTAAATAAACGAACAACTCAGCTTAAAAATGAACAAAAGGTCTAAATAGAAATCCCACCAAAGAAGATATTCAGGTGGCAAACAAGTATATGAAAATATACTCAAACCATCAGAGAATTATAAATTAAAATAATGAGATGCCGCTAAACACATGTTAAAATGGCTTTTAAAAAGACTGCTATTAAAGATGTGGTGCAGCAGGAACTCTCATTCATTACTGGTGTAAATGCAGAATGGCACAGTCACTTTGGAAGACGGTTTGGTAGTTGCTTCCCAAACTAAACACCGCTATGTCTTGTTAGATGGTATGGTAAACCATAGCATCTAGCAATTGTGTCCCATGAATCTACCTACCTGATTTGAAAAGTTATGCCCACACAAAATGTTTATACCCACATACAAGGGTTAAAAATAACTTTATTCATATTAACAAATATTAAAGAAACCAAGATGGCCTTCAATAGATAAACTATAGTGATCCATACAAAGGAATAATATTCAGAAGGGAAAAGTAAAAATAATGAGCTATCAAGGCAAACAAAGACATGGATGAGTCTTAAATGCATAATGCTAAGGGAAAGAAGCCAGTCTGCAAATGTTACCTACTCTGTCATTCCATGTGCATGACATTCTAGAAGAGTCAAAACTACATAGATATCACACAGACAGAGGGACTTAAGTTGGGGGGTGCCGAATATGTGGAACACAGGAATTTTTTAAAGGTGGTTAACTATCTGTGCTGCACTACAATGGTGGACACATAACATGATGCATTTCTCAGAACTCATAGAACTTTATAGCAGAGTGAACCTTAACATATGAAACTAAAAAGAAATAATTTAGGGGGTCAGTGGATCCCATGAAGAAAGGTATATAAATACATACTTGGAAATAGCCATCATTATCTCTCAGTTATGATATTACACGGACTTTTTAAAGAAAGTTATTTCAATTATATCAAAATGGTAGGAGTGATAAAAATTCCATATCTTGCTTTCTGTCATTTCTTGGCTTATACGACTTTCACCACGCAAAATCCAGGCTTGTGCAGACTTTCCCAACCCCATGAACATTCAGGTACCATACCTTTCACACCTTCCTCGGCAAGAAGACCAACGGGTTCAAACTGAGGTTCCACAGTCACAGCCACTGCATGCTCCATTCAATTCTGTCCACATCTTCAAAAATTACAAACTAGGAAGTGGTCCCTTAACTACCAAGTAAATTCTTAATTGATTTCCAGCTTGGATCTGCTGCATAAGAGCAAACAGCTGTTGCCAAGGTCACCCACACTGTCCTTGGTGCCTGGGGTGCTGGACGTCTTCCTGCTCTGATCTGTCCTGACTGCTCAGCAGCTTCTGACAAAGAAGGTCCTCACTTGATACTAAATGTCCTCTTATCTTAAAGTGTATACGATTCACTTAATTTTTGTTTTATTTTACTCTTACCTCTTAAATATGATTCAGATTTGGGGGCTGGAATCTTAGAATATATTCCCATTAAACTGAGGGATCTGTAGCTGTAAAATCTCTCCTCAAATCTTCAAGACTAAAAGTTCTTCTTGGTGATTTGGTCATTTGTGTGTGTGCGTGCGTGCGTGTGTGTGTGTGTGTGTGTAGAATTAAATTTGTCTTATTGCTGCAACTACATCCTCTTTCTTTTGTTTGTTTTGTTATGAAACAATTATTAATGCTACCATCAGGGTTTCCATCAATAAATTTTAAAATAGAAGACATGAAGGATCAAATGTCTTGTTTTTTTTAAATGTGAACAGGACAGCCTAAACAATATTCCATGCTCAATCCCTTGTCAGCTACTTCTCAACAACTTTTCATCCTTTTGTTTCCAAAGGTTCTGAGAACACATAAGTCTAGCACTATGGATGTCCTTAGGCTAGAAATTATAAACTGGGAATCCACTGTAGAGTCTTTCTGGTCTCTACATATGTTTTCTCCAGCCATTCAGTGTCTTTAAACAATTTAAATTCCTAACCATTAAAATTTGGGAGATTTAATATAAAAATTCAAACTTCTGGCTTATCCTTTTTTTTTGAAAAAAGAAAAATATGTTTATCTGTCAATATTGTATTCTCATTCTCCAAAGCAGCAATAACCTGGCGCTGAGAAGTCCATCCTTCTGACGGACTAAGCACACTTCAGTTTGCCACAGGCTCTACTACTCCCCCTTGTTCCTTTTTGGAGAAGGTGAGTGACACTTACTACTTATGATTAAGCTTGCATCCCGTACCTGACCTGCTTACCATATTTAAAAGTTCTGCTTGGCTCCAAAGGCATTTGTATTGGCCACTGAGACCTATATGCATTTTCAGATCTGTAGGACAGGGGCAGGCAGTGTACCGAGTCTATACCACTTTCTATGTCCTGTGTCTCCTAGACCACTCTGTGGTTCAGCCTTAAATCCAAAATTTAAAGGGATAGAAATGTGCTCAACTTGCCATTTTTATTTTTTATTTTATTTATTAAGATGAGGAATGTATGTAGGAAGGATACAATGATGGAGCAACATCTAAATTACCATTTTGTTTCCTTCTGGTGTTAAACATTTGATGAGTCAAGGAATCTTCCTTTATTTTCCTCCTTTATTCAGTAGGAAAAGTTATACACTAATGGAAAGAACACTAGACTAACAATAGTTAGAAAACTTGGTATTGCATTTTAATCTGGTATTCACTAGCTGAGTACCTTTGGGCAAGCCATTAAACTCTTATGAACATGCCTAAAATCATCTATAAATTGGATATAATATCTCCCTTTTCTCTTTCAGAAGATTATTTTAAGGCTCAAATATGATTATGAGTGTGAAAATGTCTTTAGAAAGCATGAAGCTCTTAACATTAAGGGGTTGTTTTTAAATGGAAAATAGACTCTTAAATGTAAATGAAGAAATAAAATTCAAAAACCACAATGACAAATCACCTCACACCTGTTGGAATGACTATCATCAATAAATCAACAAACAATGAGTATTGGTGAGGATGTGGAGAAAAGGGAACTCTCGTGCACTGTTGGTGGGAAAGTAGACTGGTATAACCACTGTGGAAAACAGTATGGAGTTTCTCCCTAAAATTAAAAACTGAACTGCCTTATGATCCAGCGATTCCACTTCTGAGAATATATCTGAAGAAACTTGAAATACTAATTCGACAGAAATATATTAACCCCCATGTTGATTGCAGTGTTATTATAATAGACAAGATTTGGAAGCAACCCAAGTGTCCATTAGTAGATGAGAGGGTAAAAAAGCTGTGGTGCATTTACACAATGGAATACTACCAGTTACAAAAAAGGGAAATCTTACCCTCTGCGACAATATGGATGGACCTACAAAATAGTATGCTAAGTGAAATAAACCAGTCGGAGAAGGACAAATATCATGTGCTTTCACTTATATGTAGAATCTAATGAATAAAATACACAAACAAACGAAACAGAAACAGACTCATAGATACAGAGAACACACAGTTGTCAGAGGATATGGGGGTTAGGGACCTGGGTAAAAAATGTGAGGGGATTAAGAAAAAAACCCTCATAGACACAGACAACAATATAGTGATCACCAGAGAAAACGTGGAGTTGAGGGAAATGGAAGAGTGTATAGGGGGAATAAATAGTGATAGAAGGAGACTTGAAGTTGACTTTGGGTGGTAAACACACAATACAATATACAGATGATGTATTATAGAATTGTATACTTGAAGTCCATATAATTTTATTAACCATGTCACCACAATAAATTCAATTAACATTTAAAAAGAAATAGAATTCAAATATTTGCCTAATTTTATATCCTTATGACTACCTGTGTTAGAATAATGTATACTCCTAACCCCAAAGACATATACATCCTCCTACTCAGACCCTGTGAACGTGTTTCTTACATGGCCAAAGGGACTTAGCAGATGTGATTAAATCAGAGATACCGAGATGATGTGATCATTCTGGATTGCTACCATACTGACACACATGAACCAAGGACCGCAAGGGGCCTCTAAGAAGTCAGAAAAAGCAAGGAAGCTGATCCTCACCCAGAGACACTGGAAGTAACACAATCCTGTGTATGTCTGGATTTAGGGGTTTCTGACCTCCAGAAGCATGACATTATAAATGTGTTAAGCCACCAACTTTGTGGTTATTTGTTACAGCAGCAATAGGAAACTAATCCATCTTGGTCACATTTAGAATCTAAGCATTAAAAATGAAAGGGATCATGTCATAAGCAATATCTTCTTCCCTGTATTATTTGGAAATTTGATTACCATTCTCTTAATTCTAGTCCTTCATGCCTTGGGTACATTTACTTCAGTATACTTAGTCCTCATAATCAACATTCTATTCCTGGTATTATTTTTCCTCTCCAGTATCTTATGCAACTCTCCTCTTCCTGTTTCATCCAAACTGTGCTTTGAACCTTGCTTCTTATTATGCCAGAGTGAAATCAGAGTAGCTACCTCCAAAAGCCTTTGGGTTTTTCTTATTCTTTTTGGCTTATGTTACTCCTTGAGCACGTATTGTCATAGTTCTGTTTTATTTGCTTGTGGTTGTTTATTAGTTTGTCAGCACCAAATGTTATTTGTCTCAAATCCTGAGCTCATAGGTACTACATACAGAGTTCAATCATTTATTGTGCAAACTACACATGTTGTAACGCTCACATACAATTCTGGTGTTTCCAGTTCACCAGTCCTTATATATTGTACCTAGGCAATTTCATCCATACCCACGTCCATTTGTGTGAATTAATTCCAAGTTGAAGCCTCTAGTTTTCTAGTCTTGACTTACTCTTTTCCTGTAACTAAGAATACAGACATGATAAACATATACATTTCTAACCCCAATATGTATGACAGTTTGTTATAATTCCAAACACGAAGACAATAAAATGTGTAGAGGATAGGCAACTACGTCAGTCTAGGGTGGTAAGAGTATTTTCAAAATGAAGTGATACTTGAAATGACCTTAAAAGCCACAAATGAGATATAGTTAACCCAGTCAAAGCAGGAGAAAGGACCTCCAGGAAGAAAAGACAGCTCTTTCCTTCAGTCTGAGGAAGAGGGGGAAGGGGGAAAAAGAGAGAGGAGACAGAAAGACAAGAAAAAAAAAAGAGTGAAAGTGAAGGAAATTAAGGATGATCCCCACCTTGCTGAATTGAGTGCTCTCTGTGGCTATCCCACTCAATTAACACACCAGAACACAGACACAAAAATGCATATGCAGACGGGCAATGCTTGTGGAGAACACTTAAACCTGCTGTGTTTAAAGTCTTGGTGGAAGAGCGAACAGTTGGAGACAAAGAGCCAGAGCCCAGGAGGACAGTCTATCTAGTCTTGAGAACTAGAGACATAGCAGTGACATTTATCCACAGAAGGAGGCTTGTGAATATGGATACGATTACCTAGGCAGAGTGTGTAATGACAGAAGGGAAGAGAGCTGAGAAGTCTGGAGTGTGCACATTCCAGGGAAAGACGGATGAGAAACGACATGTGGAAGAGGCAGAGAATGAACGACTAGAGAGTTGGAATAGATCAGCAGAGATGTGTATCAGGGATGCTAAGGTAGAGATGGTATGTATTTATAGAGTGTGTTTGTTAAAACTGTGGACAGTGAAACAATGGAAGAGCTTAGGACAGAAGAAGCAATAGGAGAGAGCCTAGGCAGGGCTGTTTTGGCTCTCTGGAAATCTTACAGGAAAAAAGTGAGCCACTCTAGGCTGTGTGAATTCACCGAGAAGGAAAAGTCACAGTAACAGAAGTGAGCCAAGGTGGGGCTGCTGTCAGGTCACTGGAAAGTCAGAGAAAAGGGGGCCTTGGAGACAACTCAGGGCCTTAGCCCAGGATGAGCTGCCACTGGCCTCTGCTACCCTGGTTGTGAGTCTCATGGGGACCCTTACAGCTTAGGACAGAAAAGCAAACATGCACACCTGAGAGAACGGTGTGGGTGTGCTCCAGGGAGAGCCAGAAGACGGTTTTAAGAGGGGAATTGTCTACAGTGTCAGATATTGCAGAAAATTAAATTAAATTGAACCAGCCCGTCTACTTCAGGGGCTACTTCCAAGTAATCAGCTTTGGGAAGAGTTTCCACAGTTTGGGGAACCAGGTCAGGGATCCCTGCATGAAGAAAAGACCCAAAAGGAGGTAAAGCCAAAGCCCAGGTACAACACAAAGTTTCCAAGTGTCAAAGGAAGAATAAAAACATTACCAGGTCCAGGGAGGTGAATAGAGTGTAGGAAAATAGAGTTGCCGGGTCAGGGGGAAAGCACTGGGCCAGGAAACAGAGTGGTTTTGAAGGGCCAGAGTCATACAGATTGAAAAGCGGTCATTAGGTTCCCTAACCAGGATGCCACTCATAAGAGCTGGGCAATTCCAGTTATAGTTGCTTGAGCTGCGTGTGAAAAATGGAGAAGAATCAACTACAACTAAAAACTGATATATTTTCAGGCAATATCATTGTGAAAAAGACATGGTATAGCTAGAGAAAGATGCATAATCGTGAGAGCGTTGTTTTTCTTTAAGATAAAAGTGATCAGAACACGGAAAAAGGACAAGCAGCAGCTCTGGGAGATGGGACGTACAACTGATGGAACGAGAGACCTGAGCAGGCTGGGGGACGAACGCCAGAAGAGAGGAGGAAAGTTTAGCCACGTTTGGCTTCTGGGACTTTTCATATCGGGGGAAAGGAAGAAAGGAGAACCTTTAATTCCTCCTGTTTTGTCCATAATAATGATGAAATTAAGTAAAATTTAAAAGCATAGTATGAAAGCCTGGTTGCACCATTTAGAGAAGTTTAAGTACAACACATATATATCTGTAGATACAGTGCAGTGCAACACCTTTTCCAAAAAAAATCTGAGCTCATTTAGATGAGTGTTCTACAGTTTATTTTTAAGAACAACATTGAAAAAGTAAACTGAATGATAAAGTGGCACCTGAATCTATTAATTATATCCGTATTTAGTGTACTGTAATTCACTTATTTATTTGATTGGGAGAAATAACTCCTCTTTCATGGGAAGAATTTATTTCCTTGTTTTCACTAAATTCTTTCAACCTATTGCTCATAGTAGGTGCCATTTTATATCCAACATGATTGAATTAACTTGTTAGTTAATATGTTTGGAGTTTATTTCAACAATTATTATTCAAACAGGCTTTAGAAAACACCTGTGTCTGATTAGGCAACTAAACAAGGTATCTCTATAAATATAACTACATTTTAATACTTGAAAGGAAAAGTTATTTATCCACAAATATATTAAATACTTTATTGTGCTCCATGCACCCAGGCTCTAAAAGACCACTTTGTTACTTTCTTAACGAGAACAGAATATGAATCCTTTTTCGACATCTATGAAGACCTAGATTGAAAACAAATACCATACCTGCCAAAGTATTTCCAGATTTTCACATCTGTAAATTTAAATAGGCACCCAAGTTGAACAATTGCAAGAAAAAACATGAGGGAACACACAAAACACACAGAGAAAACCACTGGGCTAAATTAAATTGTCGTTGATGGTAAAATACCAAGTATCCCTGCAGAAGAAGGGGCAGAGCCACAGCAGTTGGTGGCAACTGAGTGACATGTCATGTGATCCATCGTGTGCCAGTGCCTGCCTCCCAACCTGAGGAATTTTTCATAATCTACTTTAGCAAACGCAGAGGTCACAGATAATGCAAAGCAGTAAATAATGCTAATGTCAAACAGATTCATCTTTGGACTTAGAGTACTTTTCCCCCAGGACATTTATGTAAAAACACTAGTGATTGACTTGGAACTTGTCCCTTTTTCCCTCAGAATTTGAGGTCGGAGCCATATCTTCACCAACCCATTCACAACCTCTGTTCTCATATCTTTCTACTTTCCACATTCGTATAGATTTCACAGCAATCCTGTCTCTGGCAGGGTGTCTCGAAAAACTTCTGCAAGTGAAGCTGATAACAGTAAGCATGTCAGCCTTATCCCCAGGTTCACACCTGGGTTTTCACCTTGTTCTAAGGAAGTGATATTCTGCTTTGCATCTTACCTGTCACAGGTGAGTCATTATTGTAGCCTCTCTCTTCCCACGTCTTCCACCTGGACAGCCCCCTAACCCTTCTAGAATTGGGGGCTGCTTCGAACTCAGGTCTTCTAGAGACTCAAGTTTGATTGAAATCCTCCAGCCTGTGTTCCTACCTTCAGTTCTGTGATGGAAAGTACATTCTTGCCTTGTCTCCTCTTTGCCTGTTGCTAACTTTTGAACCTGTGTGCTTCTGGTCATTTGGGGTATCCCCGAGCTTAGTGCTCAAACTTCCAGATGTTTTCTACTGTCTGCTTTGACTAAGATTCATTTACACATATTTAAAAAGAGAACTATAAAAGCTTTTAAATGAAAACTATAGACCATACAAGTACAAATCTTCAAGAAAAATATGTAGTAAACTGGTATCAAAAAGTAAAGATGGTTGGGTATCTGGAAGTCTGGACTTCCTTTTATTTCACTGTGGCAGCAGATCAGTTACGTGTGTGTTGTCATTTTCCCCCTGGGCCTGACATTGACCACATTTCCCAGACTTCTGTACAGGAAGATGCGGCCCTGTCTCTGAGTTCTGGGCAATAAGATATAGGCAAAAGTAGTATTCCCTACTTCCAGGCCTCCCACTGGTGAGCCACGTTCCGTTCCTCCTCTCTGCCTGCCAGCAGAGGCAGCTCCAGGGCCTCTGAGGGGGGCAGAACCACGGCACGGGAGGGCTGAGCTCCCGAAGGGCTTTATGGAGCAGGGTCTCTTCCTCACCACAGTGCACTGCGATATAAGCAAGAATTAATATTGTCCTGGCTTAAGCCAATGAGTTTTCAGGTTTATCTGTTACATCTGGAGTTACTGACTATAACCTACATATTACATCTAACTGCCGTCTTTGTGTCTCGGGCTTCAACCATAGAATTTGAACCAATCTGTTTGTACCTGTCCTCAGTGATGCACTCCAGTTGCACTACACCCTTTCGTTTTCTTCATCTGCTCCTTACTGCCTTCATTTGAATGAAAAACAAAAGCAAAAATCAAAAACATCCTTTTAAACTGTTTGTCTATATAATTTTCTCTCTTACTACTTCCCACATATCTCTACTTCCCAGATCTCCAAAACTGATTCAGGTATACTAATTTTTGGCTAGTATTCCCATGGTCTCTCATGATTTACTATGATCTGTCACTTTCTAGATGGGTGACCTTGGAAAAGCAGTTTAAACTTTTCAAGACTTAAGTTCTCTACACAGAGATAATAATATCTTATCTCAGAAGTATATTGTCAAAACTAAATGAATGTCAGTAACTTCAATTAAAAAATCATGATGCTGAAATGTATGCCATGTATATTTAAAAATTACTTATTTAAGTATTTTTAGAGAAAAGAGGGAGAAAGAGAGGGAGAGAAACATCAATGTGTGGTTGCCTCTCGTGCCCCCCACTGGAGACCTGGACTACACCCCAGGCATGTGCCTTGGCTGGGAATTGAACCACGACCCTTTGGTTCACAGGCCGGCACTCAATCCACTGAGCCACACCAGCCAGGGTGCAGTCATGTATTTTAATGTAAGTATTGACTGGATATTGATAGATCTTTAGTTTGGAAAACTTGAGCTTTGGCAAAATGTAGGCATTCCATATAAACTCCCTTCCTTCCTTTCTTATCCTGTTACCTTCTATTATTAGCTGCATATGGGGGACAAATGACTTTATATGCTCATGCACAGTGCAATTTCCTGTGCACATTCGTTTTTCATTCATTCATCAAATAGTCATTGAACACTCATCATAGCTAGAGTTAAGAGGGACGGAAGTAGGATGCCATAGCCAATGAAAAGGATGAAAAAGCTGGAATGTGAGTAAGTGGCTACATGCCTTGAGGGGAGGAGAAAGATGAAAAGGAGGACCACAGGGAAGGTCTTTAGCTGGATCTTGCAAAATATTGCCATTGAATGCAGAAACAGCAGAAATCCAAGGTATGCCATTCATGTTCATAACTTCTTACCTTCTGCTTTGGAATAAAAATATCGTAAGAAATTATTCTGTAAGCGTGGCCATTATGTTTTACTTCTGCTGTATTGAAGTTCCTGCCTATTCCCTGAGGACACAGGTGAAGGTGGAAGAGAGGTAGTGGTCTGGGTAGGTTGGAGATCCCAGCCCAGAATTTAACATTTTCTGTAGGCGATCTATTCATAGGTAATTGAAACTGGGCTCTTTGAAATGCTAGTGATCTAATAATTTTCTTATGAATTAAAAAATAGGCACATATCTTCCCTTTCTTCTTTATAAAGTAGCCATTTAAACATCTTTCAGTATTGGAAGTATTTCTAGCTTAAATATTTCAGAACTTTGAAAATTAAAAGGTTTAGTATTTAGGGCGAAGAGTTCCTGTCCTGTTTCATATAACCGGGGCTGAACCTTTAACGTCCTGACATTTCCTGGCATAGGGACAAATGCTGCCATGTTTTACAGCCACACGGAGAGTGAGGTAAGCCCTGGCAGCACAGGCATTGATGTCTTTTTCTAAGTTATTCACAACCCTCAGGTCCCACATGTGCTGATTCCTACCTGACAACTCTTCTCTGCCACATTCAATTGCTCTTGTTAATTGCATCGATTTAAAAAGAGCAGTTATGCTTTCTGCTTGCCTTTAAGGTAGGCATGAGGATTGATGTATTTCCTTCACTTCCATTCCCTGAAGTTGATGACATTTTCAATAAGTAATCCTATTTTATGATTATCTACTTTGCATTATAAATGTGTTTGAATGTACAGGCATAGGAACATGGCTGTACTTGTGGTATAATATACTGATGTGTATAAACATGCATATGCACATAGATACATACACAAAATTCAATGTATATATATATATTATACTTGTGTGTCTTTATAAATTTATATAGTCATAGGCACATTGCTGATGCATATTCAAATTTACATGTACATATGTGAACATTTATCTATATGTTTTTACATGCAAAAAAGTCATATTCGATCAGGGCTAACTTCAGTCCATGGCTCGGCACTTATAAGATGGGTAATTGGCAAACTGGGTCAAATAACTTAAAAGTCCCAATCCATAGACTCTTCAGGAAAACTAGAAGCTTCTCTCATATCCTACCCATGGAATATCTGTGAGAATTAAATGAGATCAAGATCACAGCACTTGCCTTGCCGTGAACATGGAATACGGTAGAAGATAAACGCTCCCTTCTACTGGCGGATGGGTTTCGTATGGGCATGCATGTCCATTCTCTAAGTAGCAGCAGCTGGTTCCCTTCTTATCTGAAATTTCTGATTAAATAATGGTGAATCCAGAACTTTAAAAAAATTTTTTGTTAAAAATATTCCCAGACCAATGGACTCCACAGGTAATCGAAGTTCAATCAAATGATCAACATGCTAAATGTCTAAATATATTGAAATTAGGAATTACTTGTATAAAAACTAATAAGTTATGACATTTTTGAGTCAAACCAGGGGGAGGGTCTTGGTTAAGCAAGGGGTGCTTATTTGGTTCTGGAACAGCAGTCTGTACGCATACGCGTGTACATGCACACGAAGCACACACATAGGCACACATATAGGCACACATATAGGCATACAGCACAGTTACATACAACAGCCAGCACAAGAGCAAACCACAAAACCAGAGAACAAAAGTTAAATGCATGATGGGGTACTTTCACAGAGGCTGCGTGGAAGGAGGAAGGGGTATGGAACTTCAAACCATAACTCTTTTTCATGTCTTTGCATCACAGAACTTAAAGATGTGATATTGGTCAACTCAATATATCTAAATCTTGTTTTTCTCAAATATAAACCCAGAATACGAAAATCTCTTCCATTTACAACTCACTGTGTTATGATACTTAACCTCTCTGAACCCCAGTTTTCTCATGTATCAAATAATAATAAAGGTTTATATACAATGCATGGTTGTTAAGACTGAGGGAGATAAATCATATCAAAATGTTTTATAAACTACAAAGAGTGCTATAAACTTCTATAGCTAGTAAAAATGATAGAAGCATTATCATATGAACTCTTATGCATTGAATAACCAACAGAATAGCTCCTTTGGAATTCCATCTGTAGCACCATTTTATTTATATGTGGGCATATTTTTGAAATGTGATCAGCAAATCAAAGACTTACCATCATTCTAATCTTTAGCTATCTAAACTAAGTATTCTATGCAAACTATTCTAGCCAAAAAGTTAACTTTTACTATACAGGAAAATGTATACTTCGAGGCCATTGTAATAAATATTAATATGAATTTCCTATATATGTATTTGTATTTGTGTGTTTATATAAATGAATTTGTCTATCCTTAGGTACTAGATTAATTTGGAAATCTGCAAGATAACAAACATGTTTCCCTGTAAAATCTGCCTAACCCTATAAGTAATAATGAAACCTACCCATTCAGCCATTTTTCTAGAAAAATACCCAAGGGTGCCCTTGGCCCGCAGATATGCTCTATGGGAGTATAACTGCAGTTCTCTTGGAAGTACTGTTTTCACATGTTATCAACATAGCTGTGGTCGATTCTTTATATATAATCCAAAAATTATTCCAGAAAGTATCCTTATTCTACATGTATCCAATTTCTACGTTACTCTAAGGCAGGTTGTACAGTGGCTAAAGTTTTGGATTTATATGGTGATTGACTCTTTCAACAAAATATGTCAAATACATACCATACCAAGTTTTTTTACTGGGAACTGAGGAAATTTGTAGAGTGAAATCATAACCAGTCAACCAATCCCTGTCTTTGTAAAGCCTGCAGCCAGTATGACAGGGCAAGGGTGGGGACGGTCACGGGAGTTGGAGGGCAAGAGGCCTAGTAGAGTGTTGTTGGCACTAAAATAATCGACAAAAACATGTAAAATTAAAAATATGATATAGGCTAGGAAGAAGAGAGAGAGAGATTTAAGTCGTAAAAATCTACTGGATTTAGTGAGAGATTTTAATAGAGAATGGATAAGAGAAATAAGGGTATAAAATACGACCTAGTATTCTGTTTTTAGCAACTGGATGGATAACAGTGTCTGAGAGTGGAAATACTAAAAGGGGACCAAGATCGAGGTTCGATATGGAAGTGGGTGATTTTTCTGATTCAGACATGCTGATTTTAGGTGTATCGAAACATCCAAGAGACTAGGTCAAGTAAGTAGTATTCTGTATGATTCTAGCATTTAGAGGAGATCTAAGGGAGGGTGGTCCGCATTTGGGAGTCATCAGGATGAAGGAATTAATTGAAGCCTTGGGCATGAATAAAATTTCTAGGAACAGTATAAATGAAGATATAAAAAAGATTAATACATTTTTAAAAAAACTGTAATACAGTTCTAAGAAATGATGTTAGTGGGTATACATTTGCTTATAAGTACTGTAACTGCACCAACAAAAACAAACCAATGCAGGTATTAATGAAATTGAGAGGAGTAAAATGAATAATTGGAATATTACATTTGGTAATGTAAATCTTATCCATTTGATAATATTTATCCAAATAATGTTGCTATTAACTTTGAACAAATATGTTTTCAGAGTTGGTGATTTTGATGGTATTGAGATTAAATGTGTTGGTTTGCTAAAAGCACTCTGAATAACATTGAAAACTACTGGTATTAATTGTTTCATAATTTGGATATTAACTATTAAATAATACTCATACATTCACATTTACACATGCAAACATGCATACTTACAGTATTCAGGGATTAAGATTTCAAAGAAATCATTTAATAATAGGGCATGGAGTTTAATCATTTTTTTCATTATTTGTTCCAAAACATTGCCAGAGTTAATTGTGTTTTATATATCATCTTAGTTACAAAATCATTGAAACTTTTATTGAACGATAAATATTTCAGGTTAGCTAGAGTTCAGGAAATAGTAACTAATTTTGGAATTGGCTTTTTAATTAATTTGTTTGAGGAAATTTCTATACAGACAAATGAAGACAACGTAGAAAGATGTGCTCACCAGAAACATCCCTTTGTCCTTCTCCTAAAGGAAATGGTTTAATGGTGATAAAGGAACACCATAAAATTAATAAATAAATACCTGCCACTTTCTTATAAAACATACAGTAAATTAGAGGGTGGATACAGTAGAGGTTGACACCAAGTACTGCATCTTTGACCCTTTTAAATCTTCATTCATCAGAAATGATGTTAAAATGATAACGTGTGGGATGGGTCCAAAATGAACACAACCCCTTTGTTCCAAGAGCATTGTGTTTGGTAAGGGGCATGCTGGCAAGCTCACAAGTCTCACTGCATGCTCAGAGCACAACCACTATATATATCCCTGTTACTTCTATAGCTGGCACATGCAAACTTTTGTTGGACTTGCTTAGCTATGGAGTGTCAGTGGCTCTTGGGAATGCCCCAGCTTTCTGTATTTCAAACCCCATAGGGCAAGGGTTGGGACCCTTCTACTGCAGTGGGAAGTGAGGTGCATGCAGCCACACTACCCATGTCACCCGTGCGGTGGATCCACCAGCCATGGGGGACTAATGCATTGCAGGGGGCTAGATCTTGTATATCCTCTTGCTATAGGTAAACACTGGACCACTGGAGCTTTGCAGTGCTCTCACTGGCTCTTTGAATACAAAACTTCCTTGGCCACTAGAATGAAGCAGTGTGCCAGTATCTGTCCTTCTTCCCTTTCACTTCTGCCATTGCCACGAGAGCATGCTCAGAACAGCTGGTCACAGGCAGAGGACGAAAATCACTTAGAGCAGAACTGTCCCAGCTAAGCCTCAAGCAAGCTCAGCCTAGAGCACAGTTTCCAGCAGACTTGCCGATGATTGAGGGAAGACAGCCAAGACCAGCAGAAGCACTTAGTTGAGCTGGGGAGAGACAGCTGCATTATCTTTGAGTAAAAGCATAGGTGCTAACCCTTAATAGGGAGGAATGGGTCACGTCTACAGGCTCAGAGGGTTCAGAGAAATCTAGAGTTTCAACATTTTTTATTTCATCAGCCAATTTATCTCCATCCATGTTCTGGATCTTATTCTTTTCCAAACAATCCCTGACTTTGGCAAAAACTTTAACCTTCCGTGGGTCTCAGATACTCATACAATTAAGTTAGATTTAACTTGTGATTGTTAATACTTCCAGATTTTTGTTAATTTTTTTCCAAGAGTGATAGGGTTTAGCAATGGTTGTTCAATTCCATTTTCATTGTCCTTGCTATCTCTCCTATAGGTACAAATATTTGGTACATGGTACCAGCTATGCATTTGCTTCAACTAGTACAGCCATCCTAGTTCACTACTGCTAAGAATTTTAACAATTGGCTGCCATCTTGTGCCCACGGTCAGCCAAGCTGCAAATAATTCAGTTCCAAAATATCATCCGAGTGCCTGCTTTCTTGGGCCACTCCTAGAACCAGCTGGTCCAGGTTGGGTTCTCGAGTAAATTCTGAGATGGAGATGAAAGTGGAGGAGGTTTATCAGAATGTGCTCTTGGTATCAAGGGAGGTGAAGGGACAAGGAAGAAGCAGGACTGGGCAGAAGGAGAAGATGAGTTGTGATCCAGCCTCAGCCAGCCCTACAGGGAGATTGACACTAGAGTGACTCTTCGGAGTTGTGCCAAGCTGTCCTTTCATTGATCACTTATTGAATACAGTCCAAGCTGGAGGAAGTAGCTCTCTTCAGCTAAAGCACCCCTGGTAGAGGGCTGAAAGTTGAGGGTTTTTTTGCGGGCATCACTGCCAGTATCTGGGGAAGTAAATCCTTCATTCCTAAAGGGGGATCTTGGCTGTGCATCACAGAGTCCACAATCACTATAATTACATCTATGTAAATTGTGGCTGTGGTGAAATGAAAACAGCTTTCAATCCTGAAAATTTCCTACCTGTTTATTTACTATTATTTTGAGATGGTCCAATTTAAGAGAATGCTTTGTGGTTATACATTTTCTTGGCTCAGTTCCTTTCATATCCATAAGCATCAACTGTACTTTTTTTTTTCGAATGGCTCTCTTTCTAGTATAAGAAATTATATGAAAACATGATTTATCCTTTTTAAAAAAAATCATTCTGCCAACATGTACCAAGAGCTCTATAATGTTTATGAAATGGCTGTTGACTGGGCAACACGGTAATGTCTATTTGTCATTTCTGAATATCAATTTACTTTCTACAAAAATGTATTATGTTAAAAGATAATGACCACACTGTAGATATTCTAATACTCCTATTTTCTCTCTGCCACTTCATTTGCATACAAATACTTAAAGTTTTAAAATTTCTCATAACAATTCAGGGGGAAACATCCACAGTAAATGGAGTTTTTTACATAGTTTAAATTGGCCTTTCTGAAAGACTCCGTCACATGTGAGATTAAATTACTTTTAGATTATATTTATCCAAAATGTTTCTTGTGTTTTATTCTAATTTCCAAGGGATTGAGACTCTGCACTCTTCAGCGCCTCTCACATGCACTCATGGCTCTTACTGTGAATCTAGGTATCAAGTTCCTGGCCTATTTCTGATCTCCATGTAAATTCAGTTTTTCTAAAATAAGATTTCACATTACTGTTAATACCTGTAGATTGCAGAACTTTTACATTAGATTTAGAAATCACCCTTGGTTCTCAGTAACATTTTCAGGGAGAAAAAAAAATGCATTGCACTTCACTCTCACTTCAGCATCTGTGATTGTCTTTCTATAAGTTTATTTTCTTAGCAATGGAAAAGTTTTTCTACCCCTCAGTTGGATAGTAACCAGTAATTAGGAACTATCAAAACACAGCAGAGAATGTATTCTTTTTGTATCTTTCAGTTCTTTTAAAAATTAATGTGCCTTTAGAAATTACTCTAGAGATGTTTATAGAAAATTGTTAGTTTAGGGGAAAATACACCAGGTGCACATTTGGTTGCACACTAGTAAATGTGTGGTAAGTTTGTATTCCACGGTTTTATTGCACTATGGGAAAACCATTGTCTCAATCCAAAGAATGCCCTGCCCAGAGCCCCGAAGCTGTCATAAGGATTGATTGTGTGAAAGCTGTAGAGGACAATTCATCACAATTTTCTGGGGAATAGGACATTTTTGTAAGATTCACTGGAAGGCCTAGTCTTGAATAAACACATAATACAAACCCCCTTACGTGCTAAGCTCTTCTACCACACAACCTCCTCTGGTAAAACATAGGGTGTATCATAGGCTTATCTTGATTCCTTTGAAAAAGAATTATGTTCCTGGAAATATTAATTTTTATGGCATAAGTCTACATGTGACACAGTTCTTTGCTATAAATTCAAACTGAAAAATTCTTGGAAGGTTGTGTCATAGTATTACTAGACATGTATTTTTTAAAAAAGCAACTTGGAGAACTGTGTGAAGTCCCAAGGTGCCTACTTTAAATGGGACTGAGGCATCATTGTCCTGTGTAGAATGTTTCTTGTATCTTGTATCTTCTTCAATAAATGTCTCTATTTTTCATTAAAAAACAAACAAACCCTAAAGGTGCAATGTGATTACTACTCGTAAGGGCTGAATTGTGCCCATTGTGTTCACCTAAAATTACTATGTTCAAATCCTAACGCTCAGAATCTCAGAACATGACTATATTTGGAGATAGGGTATTTAAAGAGGTAATTAAGGTAAAACAAGGTCATTAAAGTGGGGCCTAATCTAACATGACTGGTGTCATTATAAGAGGAAAGAACTTGGACACAGATCTGTACAAAAGGAAGAGCGTGTACAGAGAGAAGAGGGCCGTCTGCAGCCAAGCAAAGATGCCTCAGAAGAAGAAACCAACTTGCCAACTTACTCTCAGAGTTCTAGACTCCAGAACTGTGAAAAAGTAAGTTTGTGTTGTTTAAGTTGCTCAGTCTGTGGTGCTTTCTTATGGTAGCCCTAACATACTGCCTAAAATAATAAGAAAATTTGCTGACTTTTTGATTTGTGTACTTAGCTATACTTTAATTCCTAAAGATTGCTATTTATTTTGCTGGAAGGTTTGTTGTAATTACAGTGAAGCAATACTCATTACTAAATAAAATATTACTTAACTTTCTTAAGCATACTTGAGTTTTCTTTTAACTCCTACAGGTCTTCGAAGGAAAGTGAGGCATCCATCCTGACAAAATGTAGTGTATGGTTTGTGTATTTATCAATTACATATAGTAAGTAATAAAAAATGCAACGTACATAATTTATTTCAGGAACATCTAACACCTTTTCAGTTAATTTCTGAGTGCAGATGCCACATTATTCTGGAGGAAAACTGATATTTTTCATTAAATGTTTACAGACGTGTTCCATGATAGTTTAATATAGGTAATTATTTAAAGAACCATAATGATCCTTCTGTCTTTAAAGTGAGAACAAAAGTGAGAATGAAAATCTTCTATTTTCTAATAATACTGTGGCTTTGGTTTAGTATTTTATTTTTTCCAGGACTGTGTGTGTGTGTGTGCCTGTGTGTGAGTGTATTAAATACTGGTCCCCAAGACAAATACTTCCTAAACCTTGGGAAACATTTACTTAGAATGACAACATACATGGAAAAAAATAACAGAAGCGTTTTGGTTTGCACCCCAGATAATTTAATTTTATTTCAGCAGAAACTCTAGAGAAAGTGTAAGTATTGTGACAAATATGAGCTGTATTGAGCCACACGAGCGATGTCGTCTGGCACGCTGAAAAACAGCGCGATGTGTGTAAGTGCCATTTGACGGAAAAACAGAGTCAAACTGTTTCATCTCTTCATTCTATTCAGAATAAAAGTAGATTCAAACCAATTATAGAAAACATTATGTAGTGTAATACAATGACTATCCCATTGTGGTAGATATGAGATTTCTGAACATTGCATTTACAAGTTCAACAAAAGGTTATCAAAACCCCCAAAGTCTCGTTTCAGGATAATGCTGTGTCTCAGCGCCTGAGTGTGGGCCACAGCGGCCGGAGCTGTTTCACTCAGTATCACTGTAGCACCTATTCCTCTTAATTTGCTCTTCCACAGTGAGCTGTCCAGACTGGGCCTTCACTTTGGGAAACGTAGGTTTAGCTGCACACTCTCTTCTCAGAGCATGAAAAATTGTGTCCCTGTTAACGTGGGCCGCGCTTATTGTTTCCTCATGCCAATGTTTGATGTCCTTCTCAAATTCTCTTAAGTACAAACATGGCATATTTTTCATTTTATCTACGGAATCTATTAAATCCCGCTCAAAAATGTGCTCGTTCTTCTTGGAAAAAGCAGCAATTTTCACAGTGTTAGAAAAGAAGAAGTGTAGACTTTTGTTATTTGAATGGTTGCCTTTGATGTTCAAAATGTTTGTATCAGAAGAGGCTATTGAACTTTTAGCCTTTACTATCAACCCACCACTGAGACCTGATTTGGGGGCAGACTGGGCAGGGGCTCTGTCAGTCTGTTTATCGAGAGCCACAGCCAGTACGTTCCTTGAGTAAGTCTTTTCAGATTCAAATATACCAAGTAGCTCTGAGATTCTAGATGCATTTGCTAAGTTTTCAATATGATACCCACTTGCAGTGTAGTTTGTTTCACTTGACAGTGGTAATAGATTACGGAATTCTAAAGTAGCTGTCTTCTGCCTGCAATTATTCAGAGATGAGACTGCTACATAATTGTTATTATTATTCTTATTCAAATTCTGTTTATGATTTTCTGGCACCGCCTCATCATCAGTGTTAGTAACCTGTAAAACTTCTGCATCATCAGGTTCCTTAGTTTTTTCATTTTTCTCCTTCTCAGCACTCTGCACAACGGCGTTATTGTTGGCAGTAAGATCCATTTCACTTTTCCTCTTGTTCTTTGTCTCTTCAGCCTCATTCAGCTTATCTTGCACTTTCTTATTTCCTTCCTTCTCATCTTTTCTTGCTTCGTACATTTCCTTTTCTTTGATTCCTGTAACGTCTTCTTTCTGGCACATAGGCTGCAGATATGGCTGCCGGAAAGAAATGTTATCGTGCCCTTGTCCCTTATTTTCCAGGGCTTTAATGTGCTCTATCAGTGACTCGCTTTTCCATTCGGCGGATGAAGGGGCTGTCCTTTCAGGAGGCCATTTAGGTTTGCTCATTTTGAGGTCTTCCTCAAGGAGGACGGTTTTCTTAGGCATCTCCCTAGAAGGGGGCCAAATGATTTTTAATTTTCCTCTTTCCCCAAATTTTCTCAAACCATCCCTTTGCCCTTCACTGTCATCGGCATCTAAATGCTTATTAAGATCGCCAACGATGGGGATGTTTCCTGCCTTGTTTTTACAAATATTTGGTTCTTCATTCGAAATAAAGTCCGTTGAGCTGCTTTGGTTTTTGTAGTTCCATCTGTCTTTGTGCTGCTTGTGTCCAAAACCTTCATCGTAATTTCCTTTAGATTTGAAAAGTTGCTTAAAGTGAGGTTTACAATATATATGTCCATGAAGTGATGCATAATTTCCCAAACTGCCAAAAAGAAAAAACAAAAAGAAAAGAAAAAAATTTAGCGTTCCATATACACCCTGCAAATTCAGAGGGAATTTGGCAATTATTTCATGAATGAATGAGAGATTCAGTACAATTAACTTATTGGCAATATAAATGTGCTTACTAATTGAGCATTCCTATTCAATGATAGTTACCACTAATATCCTATATGATTCATTTCTTGCAGTATTTAGAATGTCATGCTGTATGTCAGGTATTGGTATAGCAGGTATTATACTGTAATGTATAGGCAGTTATATGTGGTGTAAAATGATAAGACTTATCTTTGCAAACTCGGTGATTTATGTGACAGGGTTGTAATTTTCAATAAATCCCAAAAGGTACACATATAGGAATCAACTCTTTGAATTTCTTTGGTAACTGAATTTTGAATGGATTGGAAAGCTTGCCTATACAACTGTTTTTCTAGCCTTTTTGGGGAAATCAACAAATAGTGTGCTGTTAAAAATTAAAATAAAATTTAGTCCAGAGCAGCGGCAGTAGCCGCATTTTTGGATATCTCTGAATCTCCACATAAAAACGAGTACAACAAGTAGACAGTGAAGGTTGAAACTCATGGATAAAATTTATAACAAAACTAAGTAACAAGTCTTCACGAAAAGTCGCCTGCAATTGGAAGAAGGGGTATTGGGAGAGAACCAGGAGCAAGACCTTTAATTGTTTTTTAATTCATATTAAGATGGTAATTTTTTGATAGAAGAAGGCATTATACACACAGGTTTTAAACAGGGAAGTGACCACAGGTTTGCATTTTAGAAAGAGCCTTCTCATTGCTTCACGGAGCAGGGCACCGTGCAGGCTGATGGTTGTGGCGAAGGTAGTGAAAGATACTGAAGGCAGGGAGACCAGCTAGCTAGAAAGGCCATTGCCTTAATGCAGATGAGAGATGATGCTATTTGAAGATACCTGGTCTGTGGGGGTGGAGTAAAGTGTCCAGCTCAAGAGATATTTATGGGACAGAAATTATAGGACTGGGCCATTGCTTGGGTGCAGGAAATGAAGGAGAGAAAGGAGTCAAATGTAACTTCATGTTTCAATCATTTAGTTAATGTTAATGTTATTTACTGAGAGAGTACCATACAGACCATGAAGTAAAGGAAGCAATTTTGGTAGAGAAAAGATGATGGGGCATATTGAATTTGCTGTACTTAGGCAAAATCTAATTGGAGCTATATATTATTCATTGAGATACAAGTATCTGATACTCAGAAGAGAGGACTGGGCTAGTGGTGCAGATTTCAGAGGTATTGTCATATGGGTGATGATAACAGTTGTGAGTGTGGATGTGATCCATGAGAAAGAATATAAACAGTGAGAAGAATAAACACCCATAACAGAGTTCTAAGAAACTCTAATATCTGGGTCATGGACAGAGAAAGAATCGCCCACACAGGAGGGAGTCTGAGAAGGACCACCTAGAAGGCAGGAGGAAAGCCATTATACTTCGGTGTCATGGAAACCAAAGGAAAAGAACATGGCATTGAAGGGGGTTTGACGTTGTCAATTGAAGTCAGGAAAGATACAGTCTGAAAGATACACATTGGATTTAGCAAAATAATTACATTTCAGAATTTCAGACGATAGCCACACCAAACGTCATATTCATTTAAATGTATTTACTTCAAGAGTTTTGGAAAATGAGTGCACTTATAACTGTGTTGGTAAGGTCCTCTGTTTCACCAGAGAATTTACAGAGTATTTATCTGACTTGATATTGACATTATTCTAAATTCCTTTTTTTTTTCACTTGGAATAGCCCAAACATAGGTAAACTCCACCTCCCACCTCCTGTTTTTATGTATGATGTTTTACTGGGATACAGCTGGCCCATTAGTATATAGCCACACCTCTGTGTTAGGTTATCCGTTTCTGCTTTTCCACTCCATTGGAAAGCTGAGTAACGACATAAACAGCACGGCCTGCAAAGTTGAAAATATCTACTATCTGGCCCTTTACAGAAAGAGTTTGCTGACTCCTCATCTAGAGTCTAGACTTCAGACTAAAGTAGTAACTTAAAAATCCTGATTTGCACAATAACTCTTAGTTTTTCTTACCTATGTGATCTCCATGCTCACACAAAAGGAACCCTTCTTGATTTGACTGGGAAAGCAAAATTTCAGAAGGAGAATAGTCACAGCCACCCTGAGCAAAGCATAACAGAAATGGCCACATCCCTTTTGTGGCTGTAATATCTGATGGCAGCAAGATCTGGAACAATCTACATTTTCTTAGACACATGATATCATAAGTACCCTGCAGGCTGTTGAATATTTGTGCCATAGACCACAGACATGTACCTCAGTTTACTGTTGCAATGGTGGCATCGGAAGCAGGACTTATGAAAACTCTGCTTGTCTGCTGTTAGGCACTCCATTGGATAAACCGTCTTTTGACAAAGTATACATATTTCTTTGTCTTGGAGTAGTAGTTTCTAAAATTAAAAAAAAAATTGCAAAAGCTTATTTAGTGTTACCTTCAATCACATTGTGAAAACAGAGCAAACAACGGCAGCATATTACCTGGCCATGCAGTTAACGTGGAAAGCCCCAAGACCGTAGTCCTGATACTGCTCTGGATAGAGCCCATTCTAACATGGGGTCTGAGACTCTGGCGCAATCAACCTTACTCTAGCGTCTCTACTATTTTACACATTGCACAAGTTGACTTTTATTATTTAAGAAAGCATACATGAGCCAAACATATTCATTAATACATTTAACAGAATATATGGTAAACTCAGCCAAGGACAGCCCTGAGAGCACTTATTCTAGATTACTAAACTTTCCATACATACAGATAAAGGTTTATACCTAACTTGGTCCAAAGGTTTTATTTTTAAAGTGTCCTGGAGAGATTTTTCTAAAATATGTACCTATCTCTTGTTACCTGAGGACATTGTGTATATTTAAATATTTTCTTGATGACTTAGTAGTTGACTCTATGACAACAATTCTTAACTTTAATCTAATGAAACTGATGATTACATTGAAATGTTCGAGCTAAATGGCTTTAGATTTTAGGGATTTTTGGTTTGCACATCTGCCTTTTATAGTTTCCCCACATCTCGGATGAATGCTAGCTCCTATGAATGATAGTGTGTACTACTAACCAGTGTTTGCACAGTGGTTCAAAACTGACACAGAACTTTCACCTCATTATTGTTTTGATCTTCACAATGATGCAGTGAGAATAACTAAGCTTTCATATTAGTAATACATATGAACATATATGCTTAACTTTTTTTATACAAGTAAATATACTTTAATGCTTTGAGGCTCAATTTAGACTACTAAGAGTTCCCTTTTGTTTATTTGGTTCTAGTAGGGGACACATTTCTATATTTAACATCAGTCTTTTTCATGTATTTTCTATACGTTTTTAGCTATGTAACGGAAATTGAGAATTTGAAATTAATTAGAGAGCTTTGCTTAATTATGCCAGAAGCAAGCACATTAAGAAATCATATTAACCTGATAAACTACACACATATGTTGCAAATATTATAGAGGCATAATTATTAGTTTCAGCAATTTTTATTTTTAAGCTTGCTACTTCTTTCAATCTGTCTAAAACAATGGGCTACGCTAATGATGCACATTAATTATGTCAAATCCTTTTATTGTGAAGCCTCATTAATTGTAAAATGTAGGGAAATATAAATAAATGAGATGTTCTCTGATGTTAAAAAAATGTAGGGAGATCTTATGTTTTGAATTTCCTTCCTTCCAAATATAATCGAGTTTTAAAAAATGTGTTGTCCATGTCCATCTGTGACTGAAGCTAACTGAGCCATCATTTGGGGTTTAAGAAAAGTGAAAAAAACATGTTGTAGGAAAAAAAAGTGGTATTAGAGAAAATTAACTAGTTTGAACCCAATAGCAATAATTAAATATACAGGTATAATTCCAAACTTACACTTTTGTCAGAGATACCAATCGATAAAAATCCTTAAAGAACATATGATGAATGTCAATTCCTTCTTGAATTATTAACAGGCTGTAGCGAATTCAAATGCAAACACCACTTAAGTCTGGCAGTTAAAAATACATCCCCCGTAGGCCAAGGGATATTATCAAGTATTGTCTTAAATAAGTGGACAGAGTAATATCTTTTAATAAGAATATTAATAATGTCATATGGGTGGATAATTATTAGCAAATATATAGTTACCTATAATAATTAATACTATCATAATAATGATTTTTGTATCTGCTACGTTATCCAAACCCTTATTCACCTTAACAAACACAGGTCTCTGTAACCTAGATACAAAATAGTATTTGTTATTCTTACACAGTGCAGATGAATCGTATTAGACGCTTTTGTAAGGAGAAAGTAGTAAAAGTAAGCATTGTAAAGTGAAGGACACCGGCAGCCAGGGAAAGCTATTAGTTTTAGGTTATATTGTTTGGTTACTTCCATGCACTCTTTTAACTGCAAACCATTTTAGCTATGGAATACATGCCTTTAAATGAGTCAATCTCAGTTTACATTTTTCAAGCTCATTTACCACTTCTGAAGGCAGATTCCTCTTGGAAGGCGGTTCTCATCTCAGCTGCAGAAGCATCTGAGGTTGCATATCCCACACTTTCAAAAACTCTTTCACTCTCCTGCCACGCCTTTTGGAAATTCCTCCTGAGCTCTTCAGGTGAATCAGGAATATCTAAAATATGGCCAGCGATGACATCTTCATAGGTTGGTGGGGCATGCTTGAAGCCAAAGCCAGATTTGCCGGCTTCTGAATTATGCATTGAAGACACTGTGGTCTTTGACCCAACAACTTGACTCTCAAATGCATCCACACCCGAGAAATGTTCACTTAGAGATCTTGTTTCAGAGTGTACGCTAGGCTGCTTAACAGGAATATTTTCCAGCTGCTCTCTAGGACGACTGCGAGAAAAGCCTGTAAAACTAGCGTTTTCTAAAGATGTTAATCCAAATTCCTCCTTACAAAACGAACGACTTTCTTGTTTTATGTTACGGTCTGCTTCTCCATTTACATAAGCTCTTGTGTTTGACTTTGCTTCAAAAACTGGGCCATCCTCAAATTCCCGGAACCATCTGTTTATTTCATTTTCACGGTCATTTATGAAATTTTCAGCCATTTGAACAGTTCGGTTGGCTGCTTCATATTTCTGAGCATGCTCTGACAGGCGAGGCCCTTCCACTTTGCGGATAATTTCAACTGAGTCAAAACTTTCAGTATCCGGCAGCATGCCGTTGGTGGAACTTACTCCATCTCTATGAATGTAAGTCGCTGTTTTCTCTACTTTCCTAACTTCCTCTTGAGCTTCTATGGACTCTCTGAGGGGCACACTATCAACACGATTTACACTTATAGGTATTGTTATTGTAGGAGAGTCTCTACCACGAGTTTCTATCTTAATTTGACGACGAAGAGTTGCAGGAGACTTGATGATCTCAGACCTCTTGTCTATAATTGGACTGGGGGTCACTGATGAACACGGAATAGTACCTCTGGATAACTTTGCAGTGGTGTCTTTGAGTTTGACAAGTTGTTCAGAGCGGCTCCTGGGTGGAGAAGGGGAAGTACTTGCCCTGTGATTTCCAGGTGTTTGTGACACAGGCGTTCTTGGTGATGGTTCAGCCAAGCTGTCCTTTTTAGGGGACTGAGAAAGCTCATTCTTGGTAGAGGTTTCTGTTCGCCGGGCAATAGACTCAATTGTTATAAAAGTTGGTGATGGCGGGCGTGTTTTTAAAGAAGGAGGAGAAATCTTGCTATCATCCAGTTTAACTTCCTGATGGGTTTTCACGTGATTATTAGTAGCTGATGCATGATGGGTTTCTACATGGTGGCGCTGTGTTTTTTCTACAGTGGTTTTCTCTTTCTGTTCAGTATTTTTATTATAGCTGATATTAGCATTAGACACTTTAGATGTTTCCTTAAGACTACTAGGTTTATTTCTCTGCCTTTCTGCTTTAGAGGATATCATGGCCGTTTGAATTATATTTTCACAAGACACAAGCATATCCTCTGCTTGAGTTTTAATATGTGTTATTTCTTCTTTGATTTTTTCTATGTTATTCTCCTCAGCAATTTGAACTCCATACTCTCTTTCCTCTTCACTTAGTAGCCATACCGGAATAATATTTAACAGTGTCTGAAATGTTTTAAGGCCAATTACATCTGGCTCTACTTCAAACTGTTTTACCCTACACAAAATCTGTTTTAGTTCTTCACGTTTTCTCAAAAATTCCAATATATTTACAGCACATTTTCCATTATCCTTCTGGGATTCTTTCACAGAGGAAAATAAAGATTTGTTTTGTGTAATGTCTTGCTTTGAATCTTTTGTATTCGAAAAGACTTGTTTCTGTTGTATGCCCTTGACATCAAGCCATTTTTCTTCCTGAAGATTACTGTATGGCTGGTGAAATTTTTTATGTTCAACTTGACTTTCAGGAATCTGTATTTGCGTGTGCTGAACATTCTCGGCCTGAGAATCAAGGTGTGCATCAGTGCTCTTTTGCGTGACTATCTTCTGTGCCGATTTACTCAAAAGTTCTTGTTTTCTTTCAACTGTTAGCCTCTCTTCTTTTGGACTAATCATTGGTGGGCCCCGAATTGTCTCTTCACTTTCTAGAAGTTTCCCACTCTCAGATTCTCTGTATTGTCTTTGCTTCTCATGAACTATATTGAACTTACTTTCACAGCTTTTCCCTGAGGGTTCCGTAGGCAATTTTATTGTTACTCTTTTCTCCTTCTCAGGTAACTGATGATAATTTTCAGCCACAGATAGCTTATTGCTATATTCAGTTTTCTCAGTTTCCTGGTGCTGTTGTTTGGTAACAGTTTGAACATCCGCTTCAGGTTGCTTTTTATGGCTTTCATAGCTACGGTCTGTTTCATTTAATTTATGATCTAGAGTTGGGAGCTGGATGGTTCTAACTTTGAAACTGGGGGAAGCTGGTTTGCATTGGGGCATAGGCAACTGCTCCAGACACTTAGTCTGGTGTGTTTGTTGCGTACTGCTTTCGTGGTGACTCTGTTTAATCTCGCAAGCTGATTTAGATTGCGTCATGTCCCTTGAGCCCTGTAGGACTTCCTTTTTCATGGGACCTTTGTCTTCCGGCGCTGCTAGAACATGTTGGAGCCTCTTGGCAGCACCTGTTACTGCTGGTGTTGTGGGAAGCTTGTTATCAGTACATACTCCTCGTACTTGAGAATGTCTTTGAGAGTCTGCGTAGGCCTGGGCCACAGTGACCCCTGAATCTGTTCCCAAACTGGGAAACTGCTCATTTGTTTTCTGTAAAAACACTTCCTTTTCCAGCTCTGATATATTTTGACTTCGGCATTCTGTTTTGGCTATGTTGCAGCAAAAGCTCTTATGTTTCTGTTTTTCAAGCTCTTCTCTTTGTTGTTTGTATTTTTCTTCAGCAATCATTAACGGTGTCTTAAATTTTCTCATATAAGGCTTTGGATTTTGTTGTCCTGAACCTGCAGGAAATGAATGAGATTTTACTAAAGGCATTTTTCCTTGTTTTTCCTTGGGCGATAAAGTTTCTGGAACTGTCTGTGAGAGAGACCTTGTGGAGTCCATAGATAATTGTTTTCTTTCGGGAGCACTTTTCCTAGACATGTTCTGCTTTGTCTCTGCGTGTTCACTGCCAGTCCCCATTATTGCTCTGCTCTGATCCTCTGAAGAAGTAATTTTACATTCCAAATCTGTCAGAGAATTTTCCAGTTCAACTCTTGAGGAACCATAGTACATTTTACCTTCCACGCACTTGAAGAATTTGGGTTTTGGTAATGTGGGAGGTGGCAGACGTACTCCCGATCTCCCTGTTGTGATTTTAGCCTGAGAGTCAGTTTGCTGAGAGCTTGAGGCTTCTTCTTGGGAATATTGTACAAATGCTCCAGTGCGCTTTTCTTGAACAGAGGAGGGCAGGAGATGTGCTGGGTTCGGAGATGGAGTTTGAGGACGGGGAGGTGGTGGAAACATCGATAGACATTCTCTTTCAGATCTCTCCTCTTCTGGTGGTGGAGGAAGAGGGAGGCCTGGGAAATTTTCAAATTCAGCCTTTATCTTCTCTGTAGACAGTGAAGGAGGAAACCCATTTTTTTCAGGCAACATCATTAAAGGAGGTGGAGGAGGAAGAGGAAATTCTATTTCAGATGATGCATTGGAGGGTGGAGGAGGAGGTGGAGAGGGAGGCGGAAGAGGGCACTCACTTTCTTTTACATTACTTTCAGGGTTCACGTTGATTGGATTAAGGGACATTTCCATTGCCATTTTTAAGTCTCTGGAAGTATTTGTCTTCATTAGAAAGTCCTGGCTGTTCAGATGAAAATCAGTCTTCTGCTTTTTGTCAGTTACTTTAAATTTATTTTGGTTTTTCGGGGAGACTTTCACTCCTGTTACATTTGATATGTCTTGATCTACAGGCAAAGCCTGCCTCACTGGTTGAGGGTTCACATTCTTTGCCTTTAGATCTTTTTCAAAATATTGCAACTCTTGCTTTAACAAAGTTTGCTTCTGAAAGTTCCCTGATACTTCATAGTTTTCTCCAACTGTCTTGTTGACTGGACCCTGGGTTGGACTGGGGTTAGAGCTTTGTGTATTTGTTGATATTTCAGTGTTCTTGGTGTTTTTATAACTTTTTACAGGGAAAGACCCAGGCTTCTGGTGGTCATTCCTCAATCTGCAAGTTTGAGTCTGTTGCTTTCCAACAGCTTCATCCATGGATTGGGCAGAGTGAAAGACAGCATCCTTCTTCTGTTCTCTCACTGCCTCCAGCTCCTTAGTTTTTAGATTTTCCTTAACTGACATAGTTGAAGTCAATTGTCTGCTCACATATTCATCTCTAAGATGCTGCCCTGTTGTGGTATCAGTCCAGGTACCCATTATGTCTCCTGATTCCAACATATCAAAGCTATTTTTAACAGCTTTGGGGTGTGAATTAGATAGTCTTCTAAGGCTTTTCTCAAGAGCATCATTGTTTTGTTCACGATCTATGACAATCTTTACGATACCTTTAGGGGCTTTTGGAAGATTAACCTCAGTTCTTTCTTCTATTAAATTCTCATGACAAGATTTGCCTGTAGTTTGGTTGAGAGTGTCTGTTCCCCCATGCCACCTAGCTGCTGGCTCAAGTGGTCCTGGTCTTGGCTGAAGAAAATGTTTTTTGTCTGTCTGGACAGCCATCTGATGAATCTTTGTTTTCTGCTCTTGTGAGGATCCTATCATCGCAGCTTGCTCACTTTCTTGGATTCCATGTTTTTTGTCTACCTTTTTGAAAGCTCTTTGTACTTCTTTCAAGTTCTTTAATGAGGCTTCAAGGTCATCTCGGATAAGCTCCTTTTTCAGGATTTCCGTCCTTGTGTTTGCAGTCTTTTCAAGGCATTCAATAGCCTTCTCAAAATCATCAGGGATGGCATCCGGCTGTTTAAACTCTTTCCACGGGTGGCTTGATTCCTTAAGTGACTTGAGTGTGGCCAGCATGTCACCTTTTATAATTTCTTCTGTTTTAGTCACTGTTTTCTGGTTTATGGCCTGGCTGAGGGAATTTAGGGTTGATTTCAGATCACCTTTGATAATTTCTTCTTTTGATGTCTTACAAGATGTATTCTGAGGCTCTGTCATGAAAGCCTTAACGGTATTATGCACATCTCCTGGAATGATATCAGTTTCACTAACAGTACGTTCCACCTGAGACTGCCTTTTATTTAGTAATAGTTTTGTGCCCTCCACGTCACCACCAATTATTTCTTCCTTTGTTTCTTGTGTCCCAGCTGTTAGTGCTTCATTTGCCCCTATCTGCAGTTGTTTGAGATAATCCAATGCTCCAGTTTCTATGCATGTTGTAAAAAATTGAACATTTCCTCTCTCAGAGGCATCGATTTTAACCCTGTCAGATATTTTATCATTTGATATGGAAGACAGCAAATTATGAATGGTACGTTTTACATCACCTCCTATTACTTCTTCACGCTCAATTGTGTCACCAGCATTTTCATGAAGAAGACAATAGATGGTCATGTTAATATCTCCTCTTTCATCCTCCTGAATTAAAATGCCTTTCTTTACAGACCTTTCCTCGGAAAATAGGCTTTTGATTGCTTGCTGTACATCACCACTCACTACCTCTTCTTTTTCAGCATGAAATTCTGTTGATCTGTTTAATAATTGAGTTTTGGTCAAGTTAACATTTCCCTTCTCCTCTTCACTCACCATTATCTCTCTTTTGGTACAGTCTCTTTTGGAAAGTAGATTAACCATTATATTTCTGAGATCAACCCTGATAATTTCTTCTTTCTGTATCTCAGGAGATGTTTGATTCATTAGCTTATATTTTGCCATTCGAACATCCCCGACTTCATCAGCTTCTATGATGATTCCAGGGGCCTCAATAACTTTTTGAGAGTAGAGTTCTTCTAAGGTTTCTTTAATGCTCTTGCCAATAATTTCCACCTTTTCTATCCTGTTTTCATTAAATTCATGAAGGGGTGTGGTTTCAAATAGCCATGTAGTTGTCTTGACATTGGAAGGAGGGATTTCTTCCTTGGTGATTTTTGTGATGCTTTCATCTGCTTCCTTGATAGAGTCCAAAGTTTGATTTTCAAATAGCCATACTGCCTGCTTAACATCACCTTTTTGCACATCTTGCTGGGTGACTGTTTTGATATTTTCATATTCTGACCCTTCTCCTCTCAGCTCATCTATAGTGTGGGTTTCAAACAGCCAAGTAGATGTTTTAACATTGCCCTTTTGAATTTCATTGACACTTACTGTTCTTACATAAGCATTCTTTTGACAACTTTCAGACTCAAAAAACTGTTTACTTGTCTTTACATCCCCACCTTGAATATGGTCTACAGTGGGTACGATATGATGTGATTCTTCTGAAATCTGATCTAGTGGCTGCGTTTCAAATCTGTATCTGACAGAACTAACGTCTCCCTTCTTAACATCTTCTTGCGTGACAGATTTAATAACATACACAGTCTCTGATTTATTAATTGAGTCTAATGGTTTTGTTTCAAAAAGCCACCTAGTTCCTCGTACATCCCCATGGATTACTTCTTCCTTTTTCACTGTTGTCACCTCATGATAATTCCCTTCCCGGTCTTGAATTGCGTAGAGCGGCTGGGTTTCGAACAGCATTCTGTAGCTTTTTACATCGCCTTTTATCACTTCTTCAGTAATTGATTCTTTGGTGCTGATATACTCAGATTCTTCTTTAATCTCATCTAAAGAAAAAGTCTCAAAGATAAAGCACCCTTTTCTTACATCCCCACCTTGTATGTCAGTTACTGTCTTAACTAATTCATCGCCTTCTCGGTCTTCCTTTATCATATCAATGGGTTGGTTTTCAAAAAGCCACCTACAATGTAAAACATTGCCCTTCTGAATGTCTTCAGTCTTTAGGGTTTTGATCTTTTTCAAAACTTCCTCTGAACTGGAACTTATAGAGTCTAAGGACTGATTCTCAAATTTATGCCGCATGCTGGAGACATCCCCAGCTTGGATATCCATCTGTACAGCCTTGATTTCCTTTCTTTCTTCTCCTTGTATGCTGTCCAAATTTTCTGTCTCGAAAACAAAACATGCTGTACGAACATCCCCACCTTGTATCTCCTCCTGTTTTACAGTTTGCAATTTGACCATGGCTTCAGAGTCATCTTTTATGGTATCAAGTGGCTGAGTTTCAAAGAGCCAAGTACAGGCTTTGACGTCTCCCTTACAAATCTCTTCGCTGCCAGTCATCAGTGAAACTTTTTCATAAAGAGATTCCATTGGCTGGGTTTCAAAAAGCCATCTACAGGTTTTGACGTCCCCTTTAACAATATCTGTGCCTCCCTCAGTTTTACTTTCTAATTCTTCCGTATTACTAATGTATTTAATTGAATCAAGAGGCTGTGTTTCAAACAGCCATTTAGCAGATTTCACATTTCCGGTCTGTATTTCTTGGGCTGATATTCCCCTAATTATCTGAAACTTACGAATGCTTTCATCAAACTGGTCAATTGGCCTTGTTTCAAACAGCCACCTACAGCTTCTCACATCACCTCTCAGGATTTCTTCTTGCTGGACTGTCTTTACCTGATGATATCTTCCAAGGTGATCTTGAATAGCATATAGTGGTGTTGTTTCAAACAGTGATTTATTTAACTCCACGGCACCTCTTGTGACTCCTTCCACCTCTATTTTATGTGATGCATCAAATTTAATTAAATTGTTTGATTCAAAGATATGTGTGTAATTCTTTACATCTCCTCTGTCAATTTCTTCAAGTTTCACTGTTTGTATATATTCTTTTTTATCTTCTCTAATCTCTTCCAGAGGTTGGGTTTCAAAAATCCATTTTTGGTGCCTAACGTCTCCCTTTTCTTCTTCAGAGGCAGTGATTTTTTGAAGTTTTCCTACATCAGGGCTATCTTTTAAAGCCTCTATTGGAAGTGTTTCAAATAGATGCTTAGTTGTTTGTACATTACCCCCTATTTTTTCTTCAGATCGTGGAGTATCTGCATCAGGAACTTTGTTTAAAGTGTCTAATGGGTGTGTTTCAAACATCCAACACTTTCTGGAGACATCTGTACCTGTTATTGTTTCCTTTCTGATGATGACCTCTTGTGAATCTTCTTTGATTTTCTCCAGAGGTTGAGTTTCAAATAACCACTTTGCCTTACTTACCCCACCTTTGACATTTTCTTCCATGGATATTCCTCTGACAACTTTAATTTCTGTGATATCCTTGTTAATTGTGTCCAAGGGTTGTGTTTCAAACATCCACCGTGCTGTTCTCACATCACCCTTTTCAACATCTTCCCTGTGAACAGTTTTAATTTCTAGCATTTGACCTAAACCATCTCTAATAACATATAATGGTTGAGTTTCAAAACATTTTATACTTCTCTTAACATTTCCCTTAATTTCTTTGAGCTCAGACCTGAGTTGCAGGAGGTGACCCTCATCCACTGAATGAAGCTGTCCAATTTGATCAAGATTTTGACTTTCGAACATGTATCTCACAGTCTTGACATCTCCCCCAGTTACATCTGTTGTGGCAGTTGCCACTGATGCTTCTTGACTTTGATGTATTTTATTCATTGAATCTAAAGGCTTTGTTTCAAACATCCACCGGGCTGTGCGGACATCTCCTCTGGCTAGCTCAGGAATTTTCTCAGCCTTTTCTTCAATGCCAGAAGAATGATCCCCCAGTGTATCTATGGGCTGGGTTTCAAACATCCATGTGGTGTATTTCACATCACCACCAGCAATGATTTCTTGATCAGCAATGCTCTTGGAGATGTTATCGTCATCTGGAGAGCCAATGTTGATGGAATCTAAAGGCTGATTCTCAAAGATCCACCTGATGGACTGCACCTCCCCCTTCAGAATTTCATCCCATTCCAAGTGTCCTCTTTCTGAGTTAAGAGTTTTTTGAGAACTGTCATTCGTATTCTCAAAAGCATACCGGGCTTGTTGTACATCTGCTGAAACTGAGCTCTCTGTGTTCACCTGACTAGAAACAATCTCAGAAACCTCACTGATGTAATCTTTTTCTAAGTTTTTTCTTAACTCAGGATGAATGTGTTTATATAAACGGTTTAATTCATACAAATTTCTTTGCTTGGAATATAATTCTTTGGGGACTGGTGGTATTCTAGGAGGGTTGGGCAATTCAGGGGACTGGGAAAATGCTGTCACATCTAATGGAGTTTGAAATATATCAGGTGGGGGAGGAGGAAATTCTTCTGTCCTTCCCAAAGGATTGGCACGAACTTGTGCCAGAGATGAGGAGGTGGCACTGTGGTCGCTATGTCTTGTGGCTGATGTTTCCTTCCTCTGGCTGGTTGAAGTATAAGAAGTGGAAGAGGTGCCCGCAATTGATGGTGACTTTAAAATCTCTTCATGTTCACTTTCAATCTTTAAGGGAGAGAAAATCAAATCTTATAAAGATGGGTGCAGTGCTGGAGGCTTCCTAGGCACTGCCTTTGACCTGTCCACCTGTTATGACATCTCCATTGGGAACAACAGGTGACATACTCCCTTTAGAAAGTGACTTAGGAACAATATTCAGTGTTTGTTACTACTTTTCCTATAATCCATTTGCACATTTAGAGTTATAATCCCCATTCAACCCATCTACTCAGCATTTTAACATATACGTATAATCTTGATTATTTTTCCTCCTTTACTGAATGTGCTATGCAGAGTAATCTAGAGGGAAAAAATAAAAAGTCTTAAAAGTACTTTTGAAGGTTGTTTTGTTTTGTTTAGTTATCTGATATTTAAACTTGGTTTTATTATTTTATCTAATGTTAAAGAGCATTAGATAAAATAAATGGCATATATGATTTTTTCTTCCCCTATTTTCTCCAGCAAGAAAAGTTCTAACCCACTGCTTTTCTCATGTAGAATAATATTCTTCTATGGAACAGAATAAGTAATGGTTCAGAATATTTTTTTCATTGTTGAAAAACCACATAAAACTTTCAGTAATTTGAAAATGCTATGCATTTACATTTGGTTTTGCACTTAATATGTTTCTGTGTAGAAAAATTGTCTTACCTTAGTCTGCTTGGCTGGTGTTGTCTCTTTGTCAGAACAAAGGACCTTTTCCTGGGCAGACTTTTCAAATTGCTCTTTTAAAAACTTAGTCGAAACCTTTGGAATTTCTTCATCCTCAGGTGTATCTATGACTACAAACAGTAAAGAACACAAAGGATATTCTGTACTAAGAAACATGATGTTCTAGAAGAAATTATAATGCCCTGGGAAACTTCTCATAATATAAATAAAAAAATTCAAGGTACAAATGTATACATACAGCACTATTTCATTATGTAAGTTAGTTTATGTCAACAAATATACAGAGGAAAATAGTGGTCGTTATCTCTAGAGGATAAATCATAAGTGATGAAGCTGTTGTTCATTTTAATTGTATAGAGTTTCTAAATGTTCTATAAGTATGTTTTACTGTCATGTTCAGGAAAAAAATAACACAAGCTCTAAGACAAGGAAAGAACAGCAAGAGAATACAAAAGGAAGACCGACTTCCTTAAGCACAAACAAAATAAAACCAAAATACAGATATAGTCAAGTAACATTTCAATCACAGTTAGCTTAAAACTGTCCTTTCAGATTTTCAGGACAGCAAAAATTCGCATTCCTCTTGTAAAGCCAGGGCAAACTGCACCCATTTTACGCAAACTCGCACAGATGTGTCTATAGTCTAATCGCATATCTGTAGGTTGGAGAAGTGGGCTTAAAAGTGCTTAAAGCTGGTACTAAAAGTAATACAACCTAAATAACATTTCTGTTCTCAGGGAGCTTGATAAACATCAGGTTTTATTGTAGCTTCCTGAGGCAAAAAGAAATTCAGAGGTAGTTGGCTTATCACCTAGCTTTTAGGGTGAATACATCATTGGGCTGATGATCAATGAACTATTTTAGAAACTTAATGCATCTATCACCACTGGCAGAATTTAATTATATACAGAAATACTACTCTGTCCCCTTTGGGACCATGAGTCATAGTTACTAACTTTATATAGTGAGAGGACTGTGCTTTGGAACTCCTCCATTCAAATACAGACATATGAATAGAAGAATGGTATATTAGGGTCAAATAATACCAGATTCTTACCTGTTTCTTGAACATATTGATGGAACTGAGAAGCTTGGTTTATTTCTTCGGTGTTCTTTTCAAGATGAGAGACCTGTGTTTAAAGATAATTTTAAATAAATAAGTGTTTTTAAGAAATCTGTGATTTCACTACTGCCCATGTATGCATTATTTCACAGTGATTTTCACCCAAGACTTCCATGTACATTAAGAGATGCTAATTAAATACCTTTATCATATATTTTAACGCATGGGCTCATGCTATATCAGAACATATATGAATTGACACTTGAAGTACACTCATATTTTTAAGATGTTTCTTTTATTTTTCTAAGAAAGTCAACTCCAAAATGGGGAGGGAGACACTGATATGTATTGATATTAGAGACATACAGGACAATAAAAGCAGTAGCTTACAACAAGGTCAGAATTTCCATACAGTTCTGAAAACTGTTTGGAAAGTGATGTCTTTCTAAGTAATTACCATTTCTGTTCCAAGAACACCCATTTTGTGTACTTTGGAAGCTTCTTTTCCATTTCTTTCCATTTCCTGGATTCTTCTTGACATGTCAAGCTTATTGCTGCGAATTACCTCCTGAAAATGAATGAATGAATGAATGAATGAACAATACCTTAAGAAAAGTCTAAAAACTTTAACTTATATATTAAAGCAATTTCAGTGACAGAGGTTTCTGAAAAAAATAGGGTTTTTTTCTATTTATATTTCATATGAATATTTCTATTCATATTTCTAATATGAAAAATCCAGGATTATCTCCCTGTCAGAAGTCAACAGATTAGCAGTCCTAATTTCATTTGCAACCTTACTTCTCCTTTGCCATGCAATATATCATTTTCAAAAATTCTGGGGATTAGGACATAGATATCTTTTGGAACCATTATTCTGCCTGCTACCTGTAGAAACAACAAATGTTAATGAAGTGTCTTACACCCAATATGAGAAATCCTTGATGAAAAATAAATATATTTTGTTGTTTATAAGCCAACTTTTCATGTTATGGAAAGACATCCAGTCTTCGAGTTGGCCACCTAGTTACATGACACATCCAGAGTTCAATTGAAGGATATAACCATTAAATATAAACAATATAAACAGATTGTATTATGCTAGTGTGTATCTCTGTCCCTTCACACGTAGGCATACTTTTGATTTTGGTTAGCACAGGCAATCCGGCTGAACTGTAAGCTTAAAGCTCTTGTTACATTTGTTCATCCAGCCTTGCTGTTACTACAAAATGTGGTCTGACACAAGTGTACAGTTGATTGATTGATTGATTCATTCATATGATGAAATAGTAGACATACTGCTAAAAATCTTAGGACAGATGACTCTTCAAGAGCACATGTATTTAAACTTGTGTAAAGTTGGGAGTTCACAAGTATCTTGATATCAACATGGCTAACAAATACTCTTTTTGAGATGTGATATTTAAAAATTTGACTTGTAGAGAATAGTCAAGTGAGCAATGGTTTATTATGACTATTACTAAGACAGGAGCACTAAAGTTTTGTTGTGTTTACGTTTTAGATGGAGGTAGTTTTAAGCTATCAAATTCTAATCATTTAAACCAAGAATACATTTAAAATCAGTTCATGAGATCTTACTTTATATATAATTTGCTAGTAAAATTTTAGTGTGTGTGGTTCCCCCCACACCACCACCAGTGTATTTGGTATAAGGGTTAAAGTTCTGATTATCCAAGCAGCAGTTAGACATTTAGTTAGAGATGTACACTATGATCTGATATTAGTTTCACTTTTCTAGGAAGGAGAATTAAGGGAAAAAGTGGATATTCTCTCAAAAGCTCTACAGAGAATTGAAAGCAAAACGTACAAGGTTCACACTTTAAAATGTAGACTACATTTCATTGGATGTGTTAATTAAATAGATGTGAGGAATCCTTTCACAATGTATAATATAGCAAATCATCATGATATACAGCTTAAATATCTTAAAATTCTTTGTTATAAGGAAATAAAGCTGAAAGAATGTAGATTGTATATCACTAAATTGAAGACCAGTGTAATTTTTTCCCAAGCGGAATAGTTTTCTAGCCACATATATCAAATGATATTTAATAACATGCTTAACACACAGTTTGTGCTAAGGAGAAGTTTACTTGGTGAATAAATGGCTAAAATAGCAAACTATTCTTAGTCACTTAATTTTATTCAAACTTCTATTTGCCAGAGAATGTTTTGGAAATGGGGGCTAGAACAATCGACAAAACATGTATTTTACTTTCTTAAGAGGAAGTATAGAAAATAAATAAACCAAGTTCTTTGCTTTAAAATGAAAGAATAATTAATTCCCTATAATAAGAAGCTTTGCATAACCAAGTTTTACTCAAGGGTTTCAACACGTTAGGCTGGAGGAAACAACAGTCACTGAAGGTGGCAGAAAGAAGAAAGCATGGGTGTTAAGTATCATCTCTTTGCATGATAACTGTTCACAGTTGTGACAAGTCTCCCATGTATAGGGATATAATGGGAGACTGCTATGGCTTTCTTATGACACACTGAGAAATAAGAAGTGCTAATTGAAGAGACAGTGGAAGAGCAAAGAAGAGTGGGAACCTGACCAGTCACCTTATCGTCGGGCACCACGACCATTGCTATGGAATCACCTCTACACCTAGAGGCCCATGGGACAAGCTCTGTTCCAGAAGCGTGCTTATTTGGCTCGCTCAGTGTATTCAAAGTTTTGAATTCATTAACATACACAAAAATAAAGATTTCTGCCTGCTTTTGAAAACCTTGAAGATTTGGCAACACTGGGTTCGCGTTCTAAAATGGCAGCCAACCTTTTTAGTTGGGACACATACTTCTCAGTTAATCACTATCCCCATCACTCACTCATATTTAACACCAAGTTGACATTTTAAAAAACCTGCCTGAAAACCACAGATATTTTAGAGTCTGATACTTGTTACTAATTATCATGCTGAAGGAATGAAGTCAGGGATGTGAATCTGTGTGTTGAGAAAGACAAATGCAAAGCATTGGGAGTAAATGTGTCTTTGACACACTTTATTTTTTATTGTTGTTCAGTTACAGTTGTCCCACTGTTTTCCCCATTACTCACTCCTACCCCAACCCCCGCTCCCACAGCCAGTGCCCCCCCACATTGTCCATACCCATGGGTCCTCTATTCATGTTCCTTTGCTTGTCTCTTCCCCTTCTTTCGCCCGTTATCTCCCTCTACCCTTCCCTCTGGTCACTGTCAGTTGTTTGACACATTTTTAAAAATATCATTTTCCAGGCAAACATTTCATAGTTATTATGTATCTACTTGAGTAAGAACACTCCATGCCTATGATCTTCAAATATGTATTTCTTGTGAGAGATGATATAACATAAACAGTACAAGTTCAGAGTTGTTAAATTTCTACTTCAGCACTTATATGCTATTTCTAAATAGACTGCAATTGCTCCATTAGTTTGGTATGTTCATTTCAATGCACCAATTTTACTGACCCCTGGTTAGTCTAATTTACATAAAGTCTGTCTTAAAATACAGCAAAATTTTGTTTCCACCATTTTACAATATTTTGTTTGGATTTTAAATCTGACTTTCATCAGTCTCAATTGCAGTTACGCATGGAGCATAGGTTTAGGTAAAAGGATGGAACATCATAATGCTCAGGAAGAAATCAAATTAATCAAATAAAGTATAATAAAAATATTTTGGCCAGAACACCGTGCATAAATTCATACAAAACAATTCATGAAATTGGTTCCCTAAAGTTAAATTCAAATATAGATAAGGCTGCAAAAGATACAATGCAGTTTTTGTCACAGGTGAATTAACCGGGATCCAGAAATGGGGGATTAGTACTAACTCCCTCTTCCACTAAGAATGTCCTAATCTTGGGTAAGTCACTAAATCACAGTTAAACTTGGTTTAGTCACCCTATTTATCCATTAACAAAAAAAGAAAAACAGGTGCTACATGTACTCTAATTTTGGAATCTAAAAGAGAAAACACGGCAAAATTGCAAAACAATATCATGATGTTTATATAGCTCATACTAATCTGATGTCAACTCATGTTAGTCAAATATATTACAAAAATCTAAGCTCGATACACACTTCTTCTAAGGAGATTTCTACAGCACAGGAAAGAGTTCATAGTCTGCTTACCCAACTTGCCATTGCTATTATCATTACAGAAAAAGGTTTATACATTTCAACCAAAAAAATGCAAACTCCTTCCAGTATAATGAGTAAGGAAAGAAAAGGACAGGCATTTTTTTTTTATGGTGACTCACTATTATTTTGATTCCTAGAAGTATAGCTTATAGAAAAAAAATGTGATGAAAGGCTGGCAGAATAGTTAATGACAACTGTCTCACTAGAGTGGAAAAAACATTTAATGCTCAATGCCAGTAATTAAGCAATTTTACCCATCACTAATCTCATTTTTAATAAAACTAGAGAGTTATGTTATATTAATATTACTCTCATCTTTGTCAAACAGATATAAACAATACCAAAAATGTGCTGTTTATCTTAGCAAAAATGTCAATGGATTCAAGGTTTGAAAGAATAATCAGTTTTTTCTTTTAAGTGATGAGCATAAAAATTTGTGGCTGGTATGGTGTGTTTGTCTAGAATTGGTTATATTCAGATTCAAACTTTTTTTTGTGCCCTGAGCTTTCTCTCTCTCTTTTTTTAAGTTTACTTTAAAAACCTACAGCATAAAATTTGACATCCCTAGGGTTTAAGCTTCAAGTTAAGGCTTTTTCTGTAGTCACTTACACACCGTTGAAGTCTTGGCTCAAATATTATATTCTCTTTTAAACTTTTCCCAACTTTTCTAGACAGTTATCTATTTTTGCTTTTTAAAAAAAATTCTGTACTGTCAGTACACAACTCTATTATTTACCTATCACATTTTACAGTCATTATTTGACACTACGAAACTCTCCTTTAACTGAACTCATGGATCCTCAAATCCCAATGTTTCACTTCCTGGTAGATAGTAGATGCCCCCCTACCAAATATTAAGGAGAGAGTGTATAGGCAAATAGTCACATTTCCCCCAGGAAGGTGAACATTTTATGATTTTATAAAAATCTACTTTAAAAATGATTCTAAAATGTTTCCACATAATTCTACAATTTTATTTTTTTGGTATTACAAATGACCAATTACAATCTTTGATCCTGAGCATTTCATAATCGGTAGGTGGAGTTACTGAAGCTAATGTGTATAACAATAACGCGTCAATCATTTTACAAAGTGTTGTTAGAAAGAGGCCTCTTGATAAAATTGCAAGTGATCAGAACATCTATGAAAAAAATAGAGGGAGTGCTGTGATGCTGTGAGAGTAGCTGGCATCGCCAGAGGGAGGAGAAGCCTGTACCCAGAAACCAAAATATATGCAAAGGCAGCAATCACATACATAAATGTGAAGAGCCTTTCATAATAGGAAACTATATTTTCAATTAGCCATTTAATAAAAAGGTTTTCATAGCTTGTATTCTATTATTTTTAATTAATTGTTCATTGAGTTAATGGATTTGATGTGCTGCCTTGATCCCATAGAAACAGCAGTTGAATGAATGCATTGGGCAGAATTATTACTATGACATCAAAAAATGAAGTTGAGATATTTATGATGACAATGAAAAGCAATACCCTTATTTTTAATTTACACAAATAGGGAAAATATCAAGAAGAATGAAGAATAAAGGCAATTGCAATTCTTTTTAAGGATCTTTTAATTATTATTTTTTATTTTTCAATTACAGTTGGTGTGCAATATTATATTAGTTTCATGTGTACAACCCAATGATTAGACATTATATAACTTATGATCACCCCAATAAATTTAGTAACCACCTGACACCATACAAAGTTATTATAATATTATTGGCTTTGTTCCCTACGCTGTACTTTACATTCCCATGACTATTCTGTACCAATCTGTACTTCTTAATCCCCTCATCTTTTTCATCCATTCCCTCAAACCTCCTCCCACCTGTCAACCATCAAAATATCCTCTACATCTATGAGTCTGTTTCTGTTCTTCTTGTTCATTTATTTTGTTTTTAAGATTCTACATGTAAATGAAATCATATGGCATTTGTCTTTCTCTGCCTGACGTATTTCACTCAGCACAATACTCTCTAAGTATATTCATGTTGTTGCAGATGGCAAAAATTTATTCTTTTTTTGTGGCTGATAAATATTCCATTGCATATGCACCACTTATTTATTCATTTATCTATTGATAAACACTTAGAGTGCTTCCATATCTTGGGTATTGTAATAATGCTGAGATGAACCTATGGATGATAGATATGTATTTATTGACATTTTATTATTCATTTCTCCTCCTCTTCCTCCTCCTCCCCCCTTCCCCCTCCTTCTCATCCTCTTCCTCTTCTTCCTCTTCCTCCTTCTTCTTCTGGAAGACCCTTTAACATTTTTGTAATAGCAGTTTCATGGTAAAGAACTCTTTTAACTTTTTCATGTTTGGGAAGCTTTATCGGTTCTTCAGTTCTAAATGATAGCTTTGCTAGATAAAGTAATCTTGGTTGTAGGTCTTTACTTTTCAATACTTTGAATAGTTTATGCCAATCCCTTCTGGCCTGCAAAGTGACTATTGAGAAATCAGCTGACAGCCTTATGGGACCTTCCTTGTAGGTCCCTTTTTACTCTCAACTGCTTTTACTCTTTCTGCTTTTAAGGTTTTCTTTCTTTGTCTTTAATCTTTGGAATTTAAATTATGATGTGTCTTGGTGTTGGGTCCTCTTTGGGTTCATCTTGTTTGGGTTTTCTCTGTTTCCTGGACTTGTATGTCTATTTTCTTCATCATGTTAGGGAAGTTTTTAGACATTTTTATTTTTTTTTAATAGGTTTTCAATTCCTTGCTCTCTCTCTTCTTCTGGAACCCCCATGATGTGAATGTTGGTACACTTGGAATTGTCCCAGAGGTTCCTTAAACCATTTTTATTTTTTTAGATTTCTTTTCTTTTTAATGTGTTGATTGGGTGTTTTCTGCTTCCTTGTATTCCAAAATTCTGGTTTGATTTGCTTTTTCATCTACTCTACTTTGTTTCCCTGTAATATAGTCTTCATTTCACTGGTTCTTTTTTATGTTTTCTATCTCCATTTTTATCTTTCCTATCTCTTTGTTGAAGTTCTCACTGAGATTATTGAGCATCTTTATAACCAGTGTTTTGAACTCTAAATTTGGTAGATTGTTTGTCTCCATTTTGTATAGTTATTTTCCTGGAATTTTTTTTCTGTTCTTTCATTTGGGACATGATTCTTTGTCTCCTCTTTCTGGTAGGCTTCCTGTGTTTGTTTCTATGTATTTAGTAGAGCTGCTACATTCTCCCAGTCTTGGTAGAATGACCTTATACAGTAAATGTCCTGTAGGGCCCGGTGGCACAGGTTCCCCAGTCACCTGAGCTGGGCCTCTCAACTGCACCCCATGTGTGGGTTGTGTGTACCTATCTGTTGTAGTTGAGCCTTCACTTCTCTCAGTAGAAGAGCTCACCCCCAGGTTGACTGGCTGTGAGGACTGGCAACAACCACATGAAGCAGAACTCTATTTACTGGGGCTCTGGTGCCCGCTGCATCTGCCCCTTAAGTGTGTCAAAGGTGGAGGTGGTTGGGTGATGCTTCGGCATGGTCTGAAGCTGTTCTCTGGGGCTGCTGGCTCTGAAGTCTCCCAAGAGGGTCAAGCAAAGGTCAATTCCTTCCTGTGCCTTTCCCAGGACACCTCGCATGAGCTACAAAACGATTTCCAGATGGGTGCTACTTGTCCTGGGCTGGAGGTGCTTGGGAGGGGCCAACCTGTGAACTAAAGCCAGCTGTAAGTATTATCCAGCCTGGGGCCACTTACCAAGAAGTATGGGGCTTGCCAATGCCAGATGTTGTTTGTTTGTGGTTTGTGAGCCTTTGAGAGATTATAGGAAGGTCAGCAATGTGAGCCAAGACAGGTAGTTTGTATGGAAAAGCCACTGGAATTGCTTGGATGGGCCTGCAGTTGGGTGGGACGAGGCCTCAGGGAACCACCAGGGCAGGCTAATGGTGGTAGCCAGGTTGATGGAGACTTAGCTATGGCACCTACCTATTGCCTCTGTAGAGGGAGGGCCAAGCAATGGAACAAGGGCCTCTGCTAGCACTTCTGCCTGGGAGAAAGCTCCCCCTCCAGCCCTTGTCCTGAAGCCGGACAATTCAGTTCCTTCTCGTATGCCCCTGGTGCGTTTTGAAATTCTGCCCCAGTGCTAGAGCTCAGAGTGAGTAAGTCTGAGTAAGTCTGTGTGCTAGCCCTTTAAAAGGAATTCTGGGACTTCGGTAGCCCTTTATCTCACACAGCCACTCTCTCTGCTGGTTCTCTTAGCCAGAAGTTATGGGAACTCCTCTTCCTGTCACTGGAACCCTGGGTTGGGGGCACTTAGTGTGGGGCTGGGGTCCCTTGCTCATCAGGGGGTACTGGCACAGCAAAGACATCCCTCCTGATTTTTAACCACCACACATGGGTGTGAGACCAGTCCGTTCTGTGTCTTTGCCCTTCCTACCAGTCTCAGTGTGTTTTCTTCTGTGTACAAAGTCTGTCTGGAAAAAGTTTAGCCATTGCTAACACAATGAGAATGGTTTGTGTGACATCAGTGTAACCTAGTAGCCAAGGAGAGTGAACTGGAATGTACATGTGTGAACAATGATAACTTCACTGTATTGGTCAGTGGGGGCAGTTGATGCCATTGAATGAGCACATGTACCGTGTGGTGGCCGCTTTCAAAATTTACACATTCAGTGAAATATGAGGGGGAAGCTAATGATGATTGGGAGAACTGTATTAGGTCCCAAGGTGCCTACTCAATTTGATGGGGACTGAGTCATTATTGTCCTATGTACAATGTTCTTTGTATCTTGTATCTTCTTCCATAAATGTTTCTATTTTTCATATTATATTGCTAGATATTTCTGGACAGACCTTATATATATACCTGTATCTTAGTTATAGGACTTCAGCTCGGCTAGATTTCAGGCAGTTTTGAATGATAGTTGTTTTGTAGCTTTGTTGTAATTTCGATGTGGTTGTCAGCGGTTCCTCATACTGTATTTACCTATGCCACCACCTTGACCAAAGCCCCACTAGTCTTGATTCTTTGTTAACTCAGTATACTCAGAAGTAAAACCTCCAGTTTTACATGGTTTAATTGTAGCTCTGCCTAAAATTATTAGTGTGTACTAGTTGCACTGTTTGTATCCTAAGGGACTGGTGATGAAAAACATTTAAAAAATTAGGAGAGTGATTTTTTCCTTTAAAATTATTGAACTCCCTAAACATAAGTGATCTTATATAGTTTCACACACACATTTACTCATTCAACCAACAGCTATTGAGCATCAACCATCTCTATAACATTGTGCTAGGCATTGTCGGTATTGTTTTCATAGGAGTTTCTGTGGCTATATTTCTATCTATCTCTTATCTAGCTAGCTATCTACCTACATATCAGTCATTTATCTTTCCATCTATGTCTATATCTGCACAAAATATAAAAATATACACATTTATATTTAGGGGAATAAAAAGGTTCAGTTAGCTTGAAATTCCCTTAAGACAGTATTTATTATACCTACAGATGTATGCATTATGCAGGTTGATTGTATAATTCCATGAGAGAAGTGTCATCATTCAATTAACTTCAATTTTTTCTTGACTCAGAACAATTATACTTTGGTCACATTTAGCCATAAAAAAGAGCAAAACCTATCACTTTTCAATACTTAATTTAAAAGTGGAAATATTTGACTTCAAAAAAAGGAGGTTTCTGAGTAAGCAATTTCAGCTTTAACTTCTAGGATTCTCAACGTCCTCTTCTTTCTGAAAAGTATTATTTACAGAGCCAGATTCTAGTGTTCAAAAACAGCAAAGATTCATAAAAAGAATATATAGAAGATGTACCCTCACTGGGGCCATTAAAACTATTAGTTATAGAGTTGACATTTATTTTGCAAGCTAAAAAACAGAATTATATAAAAACATTCAATTTTCAGTAAAGAATGCCTTCCAGAAGTTTTATGTAGCTGTATGTTGAAGATATATATATACACACACACACATATATGTGTATATCTGATGTATTTATGTCAATCTAACATAGATATAAAGTCTCTTAAAATCAAAGAGGCACTAGGATGTAAATTAACATAAATTACAATTAAAGAGGCTAAAACTTAAAGTCTTAAGGAGCAGTCAAATTGGAAAGAAAGAGCTTGTACAAAGATTGAAAACACTCTAAGAAAAAGAAAACCAAAGGTAACATGTACCTTATGTTAATTAACACAAACCCAAATAGAGAAACAGAATTATTATACCTCATTATTAACCTTCTCTTACCAATATTCAATTGATTTATAAGCCCTGCCAATTCTATCTTTAATTATCTCTTGAGGCTATGTCCTCTTATTCTAGAACTTCTGACCCATTTAAGTCCTCATATATATAGTTAATCTGCTATTTCAGTAGTCCCCCAGCATATAATCTTCTGTCTAACCTTGACCCCATATATGTCACTCCTATACAGCCATAAGAGTCTTTTTCAAATGCACATCTATTCATATTATTCCCCTGTGTAAGTTTCTTCAATGGCTATTGATTGCCTTAGAAAAAGTAAAAAATCAAAATTTAACATAGCATATAATGTTCTCTGTTATCTGGTCTTTGCCCACATCTCAAACTTTATATCTCAATATCATGTTATTTTACCTTTTGCATAAGTTGTTCCTTTAGCCTATAATGCAATTCTATATTCATGAAAAATTATTTTAAGTCTCAGCTGAAACATTCTCTGCCCTCAGATGTCCTTCCTGACAATCCTTTATCCAGAGTAAGGTTTATCACAACCTCTTTGCACCCCAACAAACTTCATGTATATTTTTCTCATAGAATCTACCATATTGCAGTTGTAATTATTTGTTATATGGCTGTCTCTCTGATAGAGTGAGCTCCTTGAGGGCAAAATAATATCATACTCATCACTGAATCTCTTGTACTTGACATATGGTGGTTGCTTAATGACTATCAACTGAATAAAAAAGTGAAGGCATAGACTCTGGAGTTAGCTTTCCTGGTTATGATCACATTTGCTCATTTTCTTTGGATCTTACTTAGTCATTCTATGTGTCCATTTCTTGTACAAAAAATGTAATAACAATAGTACCTAGTTCAGAAGGTTATTGTGAAGAGTAAGTTAATATATGCCAAATCCTGGTTCAGAAGTGCCATATTAGTTCTTGCTATCTTTACTTAACAAATATTCATTGCACACTTGCTTTCTGTCTGCTATATTCCCAGTAACTCAGTATACATAGTAAACAAGACCAAAAACAAAGCAAAACAAAACAAAACAAAACAAACTGAATGAAAGTAGATTGTCTGTGGCTATGTAAATGAATTTTACCATGAATTTTTCATTATAGAATTAAACCCCAAAACTAAAAAGCAGTTTCCCGTATATATATTTTTCCCGCACTAGAGTGGATCTGGGGTATGTGTGGGAGTTATTCAAAGAGAGATAAACAAAAAGGTGCCTGTGCATATTATAACTCTTCTAAATCATTCTGGTCCCTGATCACGAAAGTATTTTTATAAAGACATGACCAGAGAGTGGTTTTGTGATCTTTTTTAATCTTTCATGAACTGACACCATTCATAGTGATTTAATCTACTATTAGTTTCTATTTTCAAGCATCAGAGTCTGACTGATATAAACTGGAAAGGTGATTTGGTAAAGAGGCATTGGTTTGCTGGGGTGGGCAGTGTAACTCATGGGCACAGACAAGAGTGTGGTAGTGACCAAAGGGGAAGGGAAGTTGGGAGAGACAAAGAGGGTAAAGGAGGTCAAATATACAAGGAAAGAAGGAGACTAGATTAGGTGCTGAGCACGTGATGAAATATACAGATGATGTATTATAAAATTGTATATCGGAAACTTATATAGCCAATATTTACCAATAAATTCAATTTTAAAAAATAAAATAAAGTAGGGACAAGAGAGGAGAGTCATTATCTTTAAGTAAATAAATATGCTAAGGAACTGCACAGTTACAAAATGTCTTCAAAGAATCCAAAAATTAATAATCATGTGCAGTAATTTTTATTGCATGTTAATTCTTAAAATATCACTGGATTGTTCATCACAAAATCTTTTTCACTACTATATCAGGTAACTACACATTTTGTTTTCTTTCTTTTAGGGTTGGTGATTCAGTGAAAACATCATTTCTATCAGTATAATATTGGTCATCAAGTGCAAAGATTCAACAAATAGAAAAATCAATATTGGGATTTAAAGTGCTCTTAAAATTTGAAAGAGGTTCTTACAAAAAAAGACAAAGAATTATTTGCTTTAAGTAGATGCTTAAATGGTTTCATTTTACATAAAAATATACATCAGCAAGTAATAAAAATTGAGTCAGTTAACTCCTATGGATTAATAGAAATAAATCAGATGAAATTTAAGGACATACACTTGGACCTGTACTGGATTTAAGCTTACCAATACAAGTGCATTGTAAAGGACAGAACTCCCACCCACTTGCTGGAAACTCATGACTGAAGACCAGGTTTTCTAGAAGGATGGGTCAGAGCAGATGAGATTCAAAAAGGCTTTAATAAGACGCAATGATGATAGATCTTTAAAATTTATTTCAAGCATTGTGGTGTATGAAACACTAAAATATAAATATTTGATTGCATATCTTAAAATTATAAAAAGAGATACTATAATGAGCATAGATGCCAAACATAGAGGCCATGATCATTTTAAGTTACTTATTTTGCATTTTGTGCAAAATGATATTGTCTGTCTCACCAGTGTTTTTATAGGAGGAAATCAACATATTTGCATTTGATTTTGATGTAGAAAGTTATTTTATATCTAATGGTATCTAATTCTCTCCTCCATATATTTGCATACACCCTACTTCTTATAAATTATTGCTTTTCTCTATTTTCTTGATGGTATACTTCCTCATTATCATAATACCTTATGTATTAATGAAAGCCCTAGAAAAAATAAAGACAGGAAGGAAAGGAGTTGAGGGACAGAAGGAAAATTCTTTTTGATCCTCCAAAAGAAAAATAAAAACAAAGAAAATATGATTTGGAGAGGCTTGGTTGATTTTTTGGAATAGTGGTACAAATCTTTATGTTAGGCTCACAAACTGAACCCCAGGCTAAAGTAGACTTCACTGAACTCTTCAAAATCTCCCCTAAATTTTTCTGAATACTGTGCAATATGATGAATTATAGCATTCAATTATTACAATTTGTCCTCTGAAGAAAATAAATGAATTTCAAATGCCACAGTAAGTCGATGTCTCTAGAAGGCTCTGGTATTTACCCAAGAATAAGGGAGGTAGATTCAGTGCTTGGCTCTCCCTGTTGGTAACAATCTCATGGCTGGTATACAATGTGCCCTGTCCTACTGAGGGATTGGAAAGGAAGTAACCTCTACTGATTCCTGAGGAGATGAACAACTTGTTACTTACTGTACCTGCATAGGTCACTCAGGACAGATAGGGATAAAGAACAAGCACAAGAAAAGCCTGTTAGAAGAAGATATACTCTTATTCCATGATCTATGATGCTGATATTGCATGGAAGCTAGAAAAAAAAGAATTTTCTAAACAGTATCTCTGCAGTAGCAACAGAATCCCTTTCTCATTTTTTAAATCCTCATCTAAGGATATGTTTATTGATTTTAGAGAGAGAAGAAGGAAGAGAGCGAGAGAGGGAGAAAGAACAAGGGAGAATTGGCGGGGAGAAACATTAATGTGAGAAACATCAATCAGTTGCCTCCAGTAGGTGCCACAACTGGAGAACGAAGCTGCAACCTAGGTATGTGCCCTGATTGGGACTTGAACCCACAACATTTCGGTGTATGGGATGGCGCTCCAACCAGGGCAGCAGACAGAATCTCTTAATGTCACATACTTTTCTCAGGCTTTGTGTTTTTACTTTTTTTTTTTTTGGCATGGTAATTCATTTGTAATTATGCAAACTAATACATGATCGCCCCAAAGAATAGACAAGCCTGACTCAATCTAATCATTTGCAAAGACCCATGAAGATGTTTATTTTGAGAAATACCAGGCCCAAAAGAAGCAGAAAGAGCTAACAATATCTTCTTATGTCAAGTGCTTACAGAAAACATCATTTTTCATAAAAGTAACTATGTGGGAAAACATTTTGAAGATTTTACAAAGTTCTACAAACATAATAATTCTGCAACGTTAATGATTTCTTTCATCATGATTTTCCCCGCTCCTCAAAAACTAGCAAAATTCAAGAGCTTAAAATTCTGTAGCTTGCCATTCTATTATAATAACTTAAAAATAAATTTAGTTAGCATATTATAATATATTGTCTATATTGTTTTAAGTGTAAGTATACAAAGAGCACATTTATATTTTTGAACTAATAGGAGACTTCCTATTGAAGAAAGGGCTATACACATGTATTTCTTCTATTCCAACTTTCCCTAAATGTCCATTCCCTCCCATTAAGAAAAACCAGAAAATTGCATTATGACAAAATATCTGTGTTTTGCATCTTTATCAACATCGAATACTTTTTTGAGAGCCTCTGTTCCAACGCTGAGAACATGAAATTCTGTGCTATGTTGTAGGGGAAATGGTCCAGATGATATGCCCTCAACAATTCTTGGCCCCAAGAGAAGAATAACACCACCCCTTTTTTTCATAAAGCAATCCCAATTCATTTTACTTTAAAGACACAAAAGGCATATCTGCAGGTGTGCTCATCTCTTGCAGTGAAATTGAAAATGGGTCCTATAAGAACAAATAGGTTTACAGGAACAGGAGTCCCACAATGCCATTGAGAAGAAGAGAAGCTGTGCTTGCGGCTCTCCGATTACTGGGGTAAAATTTGCTCCTACAAGTCCTATTTCAGAGAACGAGTAAGATGAATCATGGAAAGAAAAGTAACCAGTTCAGGCTTTTGTGGAAGCACTTGAATCTGTCCTTGCGTCTCAGTCTTACTTAGGGGCATCTGCACTCCCCCGTGAGGCCCTGACTGCCCGAGCAGTAAAAGAATGCAGGCCGAATGCATGCCCTGGACAGACTGCACTATTTTACCAAGAAGATAGAGTTTTCACAAAAGGCTCGGGCAAACATTTTTTGGATATCTTCTCAGTGTGGGGCTGGAATGAGTTTCCCTTAATAACAATGCACTGGGATGGCCTGCAGTGCTGCCATGGCGGGGGAGGTGGGGGGGAGGCGTGAGTCCCTCTATGCATTAGCAGGAGAGCTCATCCACCAACAGATTCTGCAGAGAGAAGCTGAAATTGGAAGTTGCAAAGGGACCGTGACTGAGACTTTATGGTCACACCTCAGCAGACAGTTAGCCATTACCATCATTTTCATCTGGGGACAGCAGAGGTTCAGGTCGAGAGTTACAGTGTTTGGCTCTTAAGTAATATTATTAATGTCAGTAGATCATAGAAAACAGTCTTATTGTACTTTAGGGGCACACCATGTAATCCTGGGGGAAGGTCACACATTGGTTTAGTTTTGTAAAGAGTCAAATGACTATGAGCATGTTTACAGGATTTAATAAAGTTTATCACTTTATAATTAAGTCCTGTGTCTTTCAGAAAATAACATTTTTTTTGTATAGAAATATCAAAGGTACAAACTCAAGAGGCATTAGGTGTATAGATTATATAACCTCATACAATTAAAAGTTTTTTTTTAAGATTTTACTTGTTAATTTTTAGAGGGGGGAAGGGAAGGAGAAAGAGAAGGAGAGAAACATCAATGTGTGGTTGCTTCTCGTGTGACCCCTGCTGGGGACCTGGCCTGCGCCCCAGGCACGTGCCCTGACTGGGAAACGAACCTGCGGCCCTTTGGTTTGCAGGCCAGCATTCAATCCACTGAACCACACCAGCCAGGGCCAATTAAAGGTTTTTTAATGAAAGATTACAATAACCCATAATAAGTTAAATCTCAGTTTTAATGATTAATTATTGGTGTATTATTAGTGTGCGGCCTAAGGTAACAGTTTCATTAAATTGTTTGAGTTTATTTTTAATGTTTTGATATTTTTCTTTAGTTCATTTATATCATTCTGTTATTTAGTTTATTTTGAGCATTCAAATACATCTTTGTGCATATGCAGAAACTATCGCAATACTTCCTGCCATTAACAAGGGAGTTAACTGGGTTTGGGGTACTGGTAAGTTAGTTGTTTGGCTGGTTGGTGTTTACTCTATTCTCCACGACTTGCTTACGCCCCAGCTTCCTCTGCCCTCTGCAGCCCCTTGTTCTTTAAGGCCATAGGCATCCCAATGGAAATGTCAATATAAACAGAAGGGCCCTGGTTTCAGAGGGAAGAAGAATGGGAGGGGCAGGTTACAAGCCTCAGATGAGAAACTAAGAGGGGAGTGGTATGTCTGGGATAACGGGTCCTGGCTTGGGTTTGTACTGTCAAGTTCATTGCTGCACTTTGAAGCCACCCGGAGAACTATAAAATTCCCTGATCCTTAATCATTTGCCAGAACAATTAAATCAGAATTACCTAGGCTTCCTGGGGACTGTTGTGTACTACCAGAGTTAAGGACCACTGAGGGCTTAGATGGTTTAGGTGACCAGAGCTCCCACTGAGATTCTGTGTCCCATCCTGGCAGGGACAGTGGTTTGACTCTGATTCCTTATCCAGTCAGGGAAGAGGTAGGAGGTGATTCGTGAAGGGCTCTGAAAACATGTCCTGCTTTAGGTCTAGAGTGACAAAGAAACCAGCAGACAAAGGTCTCATGGAAACCCACTACCACTGCATTCTTATACCCCAACCCAGGGGATCCTGGGGTAGAGGCACATAGCAGGGGTTTTAACAGACCTTACTCATGTGAGTCTTAACAGAAGCAGGGGGACACTTAGTGGTTTGTCAGGGCTTGTAGAGAAAGTCTCTCTTCCTTTCTTCCTGAGAAATACAAGTTGTTACCGAGTTTAGTTTGTGTTTTGCCTTTGTTTTCCTCATATTGGGGCAAGCAGCACTAAATACAACTAATTGATTTGACAACTTGAGCAAAGAATTGTCCCCAAAATATAATTGTTTACTGTTCAATGTCTGTACAAAAAAATACAGGATTCCACCATGACCTACCTTTAGAACTATAGGAAGGTGGATATAGGTAGGAAGAGAGGAGCCACAGATGGACAGGGAGTCCTAAAAGGTCACCAGTCACAAAGTGGCAGGGGAGTAGTGGCCGGGACACAGGTGTGTAAAGCAGTAATAAAAGAAGTGATCACGAGCATAACAGAGATAACTTTGAATGCAAGAGCGAAGGCAAAAAAAAAAAAAAAAAAAAGCAGTTAATTCATTAAATATGCATCTAGTAACCCACAGCTGGATCAGAGTTTGGATTTCCAGTTCTTGCTGAATTGAAAGAAAAACAGAGGGCCTAAGGTAAAGCGTAGCTGGTGTGCTGTATGGCACAGTCAGGAACTGGGATGTTTTGGTTAATAGATACTACCAATCAACTGAATTCCGCATAAACCAGCTTGTGCAGGTCCAGCCTCAAGGGGATTCTAGACCTTGGTTGGTTGAGGCTATTGTTTTATTGTTTGTTCTACTTAGCAAACTGCTGGTCTTCTGAAAAAAGTTAATTTCATGTTCTTTTCCTCACCACTCAGAAACAGGCACTGAGAAAGAGTTGTAGAAGAGAGACAGCTTAAAGGGTCTGCATTTGGAATGGAATAGAGGTGAAAGATTGGTTGCTAATGATTTAATTTTTAACAGAGTAGAACCATTAAGTCTAATTCCCTTATTAGCCTCACTCGCGAGCCTCTTGAGGCCCCAGGGCTTGTGTCCTGTCTGGTCTGTGTTCCTCTGAGACCATGCTCATGCTCAGCGTGGCTGAGCGTGCACTGAGACCCTGCTGTGGTCGCTCAGCCTGTGCGAGGTTCCTGTGTCAATCAGCCTGTCTGGCAAAAGGTCAGGATGACTCCTTGACCTGTGTCAAAGGAAAAGAAACAGTTCTCCAGCAAATAGGGAGTCCTTGTTTCTTAGTACTTGTACATATTAGCACTATATGTTGAAAAATACTTGCTATATTTTATTAAGACAATTGTAGGGATAAATTTATCTTCATTGCTTCAACTGCACAAACCAGAAAATGTCATGAGGTAGTTTTTATCCCTCACGAATACTTTTCTTTCCCTTCCATTCATCAGCTAAAACATGCTGAGAAACCACAACATTCGTAGAAACTGACAAAAATCAATACTCCTTCAACTCTTCCTCTTTTCCTCATTTATTCAAGCAGTGTAGTGGTCTTTTCTCTCCTGCTTGATTCAATACATATATTAATTATTTTATTTTCTTCTCGGTACCTCTTGTCACAATCCTGTGAATAAAGCAGTCTTCAAAACTAAATCCTGTGTTATTCATTTGCTCCCACTTAAAAAGCGAACTTTGATTCATGACGGCATCCCCGGGCTGCAGCATACCTGAGCAAAGCTCATTTTATGCCTGCTCCTCGCTTCTGCCTTCACAGAGATCCCCTCATCTTGTCATTCCCTAGAATCAGGATTAAGCATTTTTTCCTCAAAAGAAGACCTGCTTTACAATTTTTTAAATATGCACTAAAGTCACTGATTACCCCTGAGCAGCGTACGCCCAGGTCCAAACAACTGGAAAGAAAGGTCGGGGGCGAGGCCCAGAAGGATGTCATCCGTCTTTGTCTTTTTACACGTACATAAAATATTTATGAATTATATTCGGCTTTGAGAATAATTACCACTTGATGATGTTCTCTTGGCTATAGCGTTAATACTACCGATGATAATAGCTGTTGCTTATTGAACAATTCGTATATGCCAAGCATTAGAGTAAGAGTTTTACAGGGACCATCTCATTTTATTCTTAAAACACACCTGTTACTTCATCCTCATTTTACAGAAGAGACTAGTTGGCTAACTCCGAAGATTATAACCTGAGATGTCTGACTCAGGAGGCAACAGGCCTAACCATTACTCTACCCTGCCTCATTTTGAGTAAGGTTCCTTTAAGTTATGATAGTTATTTAAAATTGGTGCACGCAACTAAAAGACAACATGAGACATGCTTCCTGTCACAGCCTTATGTGTCTATAGAGATCTAGGGTAGGGTGGGGTTGTTAATAGCAGTCGATGACCTTGAAAAATCACGCATTTGGCAGAAAGCGCTTTTATGAAAACTGATTTGCAACATGGACATTTAGCTGATAAAAATATGTTCAGTTTGCTAGAAAATAATTATGGGTCACCTTTAAAGAGTCTAAAACACACAGATGCCAAATTATATCTGTCACAAGCTGTCAAAAATGATTTCTGTCAACCTAAAATTGTCCAGGGATTGTTCCAAATCCAAGTAATCTCACAGAGCGCTAATGTTGACATTAGGATTTCTGCGACAGCAGATGTGTGTGGCAGGAATCACACTGTCTTGCAGCTCCCTCCAGGTCCGCATCAGACCTGGCAGTGGGGAGTGAAGGTCAGGGATGCTTCCGACTCCTGACGTGGATGCAGCACAACCATTTTCACATGAAAGCAATTTCCTAAACTCTGTAATCCACTGACTACGTCCAAACATTTTGGGGCTCCCTTTGTTCTTCTCTACTTGTGCCGCTTAAAAGTAATGCAGAAGCAACTCCCGAAAAGAAGAGGCTTCTAGGACTTCGCAATTACCAAGCAAAGAGCTACTCAGTAGGGCATAAATATGGGGGAAAGAAAACGAAGAAGAAATTCACAGGAGAAGGTGAAAATCAAAGCCTGTGTGTGAGACTGTGGCACAAAGAATGAACATCTCAGGCTGCTAACGGGGCCATGGTTTATTCTGGGGGAAACAGGAATGTTCTAAAATTAGATTGTGGGGACACTGCACAACTATGTAAATATTCTAGGCACTAAATTACAGGATGACTTTTAAGGTATATAAATCATATCTCAATAAAGCTGTTGACGAAAGAAAAAAAAAAGAAAACTTTTTTACAATAAGCCTTGTGAAAAAAAGAAACAATAGAATGGGCGAATGAAAATGAATGCAGAAAAAAGACAATGGCAGTTTCGCACCAATAACACAAGTTATTCTAATCTGCTCCAGGGTATTTGAACACATCCTTTTAAGGACAAGGGGCTAGGTTATTCTGAATGCTTTTCCCAAATGGAACCTGTTGTGATAAGTGGGTTAAAAACATCCCTCTAAAATGATCCTTTCCATTCTCCCATTAAGGGTAACAATATCTTCACTGACATGGAATGCAAGAACTCAGTCCTAAGGCAAAGCCAGAAACAACGCTGATGTGATATTTCTAACCTAAATATCAAGAGGAGACAAACTGAGTGGTTTATAATCCCTTAGGAGGGTTGGGTTTCATTCATAAATATTGGAATCAGTAATGGCTGTTTGGAAAAGCAGAACCTAAATCGGTAATGTTAAAAATGGTTAGTACTAATTATCAGAGCCAAATAATACTACATTCCTTTAAGAAGCTGACCCCTCTACCCACACCTCCCAAATGCAGGGGCCCGATTGTCCAGAGAGGCTTCTTTTTCTAATTTACATAAAGAATCCACACAGGCTAGCAGGGACGCTGTTAAATGTGAAACAGGCAGAACCAGAAAGCATGACTTGTCTAGAATATATAAATAAGATATTATCCCAAATTTAAAATCTTTGGCATAAATGAATGTTTCCGTATCTTGCGCCTCATTTTTCTTCTATTTTGACTCCCTTTTGCAATAAGTAAAAACAGCCTGATCAATCAGCAAACAGAAGGAATCTTTAACTTCAGAAATGGTTTAATTTTCAAAACTTGTTTAGCCCCATTGCTGATCTCCCAAACTGTTACCAAATTGTCAGTTAATTACCCTGAAGCATCTGACTTTAATACATTAGGTAGAAAAGAAGCAGATTGGACTTCATTATTATACCTTATGAAATTATTGCTAATGGTGACATTGTGTTGTCAGAAATCTAAAAGAAATGTTCCTTCTCTTAACTCTAATTAAACTTGATTTCCAAATTAATATTAATTTTATATGTTAACTGCATATAGTTAACATATATATACTGGGGGAGCAGGGGCAGGATTAGCAGAGAGAAACTCCTCAAGTACTTTTAACAAGCAAGGAGACTGAAATACTATTAAAGCCACAACGGCTTAGGTAAGACAGAATGAACTGCCTCTACCAGTAAACATGTCGTCCTCAAGCTCTGCTGATGAAGGAAGTGGTGTTTAGAATGCATTTGATAGCTTGAAAAGTTTGAGTTACTATCTAAGACACAGGTTTTCTCCATTTTCTACTCTATTACTAAATGGACATGTGTTTCAAATTTCCAATAAGCCTTATAAATTAAAATTACTAATTTTCTAAGGTGCAGGTAACTTTTTTCTTTCATTTTCCCATGACTTCAGCATACAGTTCAATAAATGTTATTTACTAGTTTATTCTTACACGTTTCCTTTATATTTACATTGCATTATGAGTTAGGGTTAGTTATTCCTCATGAAATTATTGGGTATCATTACCATGTCTAAATGCAGATAAAGAAACAGGGAGATCACGATAAGCCCAGAGTCATGCAGATTTGACTCTAGTGCATGGTTGGTTTTTTACCACTCCCCTACACATTAGTATTTCATATTCAGAGAACAGCAACTACATCTTAGAATAATAAACTGCATTTGCAAGGAGCTTACTGTGAACATGTATAGTTTGTTTGATTGCCTTCGTTTTGACCTCACATCCATTTATTCTTCATTGATAACCACCTGCGCTGAATATTTCCACTTTGCAAACAGGTGCAGAGGCCTTGGCCAACCAACACGGCCTGGCTACAACAGTTAGCGCGAGGAGGCGTATGTGTGTTCCATTTAGAGCCAGTTAGATGTGCTAAGGACTTTTCCTGGGGCTTCTGGGAAAAAATAATTCTTACTCTTTCTCTGCATTTTTTAACAACCATTTGGGAGAAATCTGGGTAGGAATGGGGGCAGTTCAGAGGAAGCAAGGCTGAGAGGTAAAAAAGAAGAAATATAATCAAGGTGGTTCTTAATTAAAAAAAAAACAAAACAAACAAACAAAAAAAAACACTTGTATAGTGCTTACAATGGGCCAGACACGGTTTTAAGCACTTTACAAATATGATTAATCTAATCTTCTTAACAAACCTATTAAGGAAGTACTATTATAACCTTGACTTTATAATTGAGGACGCACAGGGAAATCAAGAAACTTGCCTAATGTCACACAGCTAATAAGTGATGGAGTGGAATTTGGACCCAAGTGATCTGACTTTAGTTTCTGTGCTTAACCACTATGCTCGGCACACAATTTGAGCCCTTCCATCAGTGGTAAGGTAATACATGCTTAAAAATGGCTTTAAAACAAAAAAAAAAGAAGAAGAAGAAGGAGAAGGAGGAGAAGAAGGAAGGAAGGAAGAAAGGAAAGAAAGAAAGAAGAAAGGAAAAATAAAACCTTGATTTGTTGCATTCGCCAATTTCCCTGGCATGAATATTCTCACTATGGCTAATTTCAAGCTGATAACATGACATCATCTAGTTGGCAAAATTCCTAAATAGTTAATAATCAAAGAGTTAGTATAAACCAGCTGCTCTAGAATACCACAGGAGCTTATGTCAAACCTCCCTTCCGTAAGACTGCCTTTTTGTGAATCTATAATGTTGCTTTTGGTTTCAGCCACCTTTGGTTGGTTTTTCTATCTTTTGTAATATTAGAGTCCTAACTGATTCCAAGTTTCATGGATACTGAAATAGTTTCAAAGAAATTGTCCTTTGTTATTATATTGGACCTATAGAAAAATCTCATGAGATACACAAACCCCTCAACAGGTCTTTCATCTTCCTCATCAGAAACTGAGGCTTGAGTGGGTTATGAATTTGGTTTATGTAGTACTGGACACATAATTGGCCAGACCCAGTGTAAAATGAAACTGTGGGTCCTTGTTAAGAAATTATTAAGAGTTTCAAGGGGATGACAGTGGAGCATCAAACTAAGTGCAGGGTCCTTCTAAGAATGAGGCCCTGTGCAAATACCCAGCTATATACCCCTGAATGGTGACCCTGTGTCTGTGTCACTCAGCTGCTGACAGGAGAGGCCTCTGAAGTAAGATCTACATGTTCCGTAGTCCTTACACTCTTCTTTAGTGCTTTTTTGCAAAACAGAGGCTTTGTAAATATCTACATTTCTATGTAGAACCTGTTGTTTAAATTATTTTGTATTTTTATTTTATTTTTTAAAAAATTTTATTTATTTTTAGAGAGAGGGGAAGGAAAAGAGAAAGAGAGACAGAGAGAAACATCAATGTGCTGGAGAAACATTGATCAGTTGCCTCTTGCACATCTCCCACCAGGTACCTGGCCCACAACCCAGGCGTATGCCCTGACCCAGAATCGAACCAGTGACCTTTCAATTCACAGAACGATGCTCAACCCACTGAGCTGCACCAGTCAGAGTAGTTGTTTAAACTATTAACGATAACTGTATTTCACATTGTTGATCAATTTCAAGTAAACACACACAACTGGCTCACTGGAAGAGCCCTGTGTTGCAACAGCTACATATTAGATCGCAAGTGTATCCAATCTTAATTTCTTATTTACATTATGTTTCTTATGTAAAATTAAAAGAAATCTTATATAAATGTAAATATCAAGATATCTATATTACACATGTTTTACTTTTCAGACAAAGCCAGATTTTTAAAAAAAATACTTTTTCACATTTCAGAGTTTTAATCAATCTTTCTGAAATACTCTCCTTACCAAACACACTCAGTTGCCTTGTTTTTATAAACTTAGGCAACTCTAAATGTCCTAGGGATTTAAAAAAAAAAACAACAAAAAGTTTTATCTCCTACTATAAAATTTCAGAAATACTCTGGTTACTTCCTCCACATGGAAAACACGGGCCTAAGTACAGCTGTTTACAATGCAATCAATTTTTAAAGTGCCAAGCTCAGTCTAATGAGTTTTAGTACTTAGATTCTTACATACAAAAATACTTATATCCTGTGATAATATTTAGTGATATATGATAATGGAAGAATGGAATGGAAAAGAAATATTTTATATAAGGTAACATTAAACAGTTGTATATAACATCTGGGTTCCACTAGTCAATTTTTGATGCTTTAAAAAGAAAACAGAAAACTCATCACAATAAACAGCTGCATAATGCTTCAGATTTTATCTGTGCCAACTAGGAATTACAACCTAGAAGCAGAGGCTCAATAGAAACACTGTATGCAACATTTTTATTTACCTGTTGACTAATCTAGGCTTTTTAAGTTTCCATTTATGTTTGAAACATTAGATGCTGAAAGGAAAAATATTCCGGCACGGTTCCCCAAAAATGTGTCAAAATGCTCCAGGCGAGTAAATCAACACACTGATGATATGCTTTAAAAATGGTTTTCTAAAACATTTCAAATTTACCATTTTTGTTCATGAGGAATTAAAATAAATGCACCAGTAAAGAGGTGGTGGGGGTGTATGGCGGGGGGGCAATGATAGGGGCAGTCCCCACATTGGCACTAAAATGGGAACATTTCAATCAGACATGATTTCTCCATTAAGTACAGTAGTGTTACCTGCTCAGATCTGTTCTGCTGCTGGTACTGGTACCGAGAAAAGGTATTACAGGAAGAAGCAATTTTGTCCTTTTCAAATTGTTTCTTCACTCCCGCCAAACCACCAGGCACTGTGCACATGTCTGATTCCTCCATCATCTGAACAATTTAAGAAAAAGGAAAAAATCCGCTTTATATTTTCTCAGGATAGGATCCTCAAGCTATTTTTTTAATAGTTAACAATTATCGATGGGTGATATATTTAAAAAGATATTAATGTTCACAATTATTTCAGTAGACCTCTACAGAATCCCTTAATAAAAATAATCTCTCATTATTTTCTCATTTATTTGCCTTGATATAAGTTAGAAGAATATTCAAAATATTGAGTTAATTCTCCTGATCTTAGATTTTGATATCTAGAGATTAGAATATTAAAGTGTATTTCTCCAATAATATGCAGACTGGTAGAAATTAGAATAATGGATTCAATTTTAACCCAATAAGGTCATCATTAAAATCCCAAATGTTACAGGCAACACATAGAATATTAAAAACATTTGACTCCAAAATGTATTTAAATCACCAAGGATAAACAAAAGAGCCTCAGAGTATCTCGTATGCAAAAATATTAATACCAGCAATAATAACAACTACTTAATAATAGTCCTTAGTGAATTGCTATGTGCATACACATATTTTGTCATCTGATGCTTCTCTGTATTCTGTGAGAGATGGACAATTATTATCTTGATTTTAAAATGAGGAAATTGAGGTTTGGATAAGTAAGGCAGCTTGCTAAGTTCTCACAGCTCAATGAGTGCCGGAGCAGGTATTTGAACTCATTATCTGTCTGCCTTACCCATAGCTGTCTGTCAATCCTCATAAGCCTTAAAGGACACGAATTAAAACAGCAGCTCTACTACTCCAGGACTCAGCTCTTGGCATTGGTGTGTGAGAATAGGTGGAGGTGAGGTTAAGATCATAAGGATTTTAGTCTATTACTGGCAGTTTACAGATGAGAGAGTCTATTTCAATAGGCAATATTTGGAACAACTTGAAAAATACTGCGGAGTCTTGTCAGATTTTATGGGAAGTGCTATAACTCAAGGGCTTTGGTTTTAAAAATTTAGCACACTCCCTAGCCCTGCAGGCACTCAAGTCCAGACAGGAAAGGTAACCCTTAAGCAAACAGGCCTCAGGCCAACCAACCCTCCTCCAGGTCTCCTTAAAACTGGAAGGAGACTCAGCAACACTTCATATCGCAGTAGGTCTCCTGAGGTCTGGCCCTGTCCTGACATAACCTTGGAGGCCTTGGGACATGAAAGTAACTGGATGCCCCAGGATGCTGGTGAGCTGAGGTTCCCGTACCATGGACTGCAGGCTTCCGTGGACCTGAAATCTTTACCCCCATGTATAGTCTCTCTCTCACAGAGATACTAAAAATACAGCTGCTGTCTTGGGGTCCTTCATATTCCAAAATATTGGAGACTAAGTTACAGTCTACTCAAGATTATTGAAATCCTAGCAAATTTTCAAGTGGTTGCTTTATTAAGTTCATAACCTTTCCCAATTACATGGACTGTTAAGGAGTTAAGAATATGCACATTGGCTCTATGGAAAGAAAGGATAATACTGCACACTTATATGTACGAGATACACAGCCTATCAGATTCTGTAACAAACTTCATGTGTAAGTCCTGGCCAACTACTGCCATTTGATTCTTGTTCAAGTCAAGGGAAAGTGTGGCATCCCTTTGAAATTTAAGATAATGAAGGAGAAGGGTGAATAGAGGCTATGATTTTTTAAAATCTCCCTTCCAGTTAGTTTATATAAGTGGCCTTCCTCAATTGATCATACATAGAAAATACAGGGAGGAGCAAAAGTAGGTTTACAGTTGTGATACTAGTAAATAATACAATAATTAATAAATAATAATACAAGAATAAGCTCTGTATTTCCCATATGGATTCAGCTAGTTCTGTGTTTCCATATGGGAAACACAGAGTTTATTCTTGTATTATTATTTATTAATTATTGTATTATTTACTAGTATCATAACTGTAAACCTACTTTTGCCCCCCCCTGTATATAAATATTAAATTATAGAAATTAAGGTAATTATTGTTAAGGGCCTTACTCTTTCCGACAAGTATAAACAACATCCAAATCATGTGCAAATTAACCTGGTAAATCCTGTAATTATGCTAATAACTGGATACTCTCCTAGTTGGTGCCTTTTCTCAAAAATATCTGTTTTTATACTGAACAAGTTGCCTCTCATCTACCAAATGGATTAAACAACAGATATACTTATTGTTTTCCTGTAGTGTTGTGCTTTGGAATCAGAGCAAATTACACAGCCCAAATGCATAGTCGATTATCTTTACTAGCGGTGTGACCACTATCTCTAACATTCCTGTTACTGCTGCCCACCCACCGAAGTGAGGCAAGTCCTTTAAGCTGCACGTTAATGGTGGCTAGGGATTTCTTGTTCAGCTGATTGTCAATGAAGGTTTACATATTATGGGATAGATGGCAGGAATTGTTCAAGGGACAGTGTATAGCCATAAGCTGGCTCAGATGGAGATCACTTCCCATGATTCCGCCTTGTTTAGCACCTAGTGCTAAACATCCCAACTAATCCATGTTCTTGTAAATAACCACGTAACACAGATCGCTTTGTTTTGAACCTTTTCACGTCTGTCCTTATTCTATGTTTCTTATTCTTGGAGTCAGAAATAAGATTTGGAATCTAATGGGTAAGCCAATAATGAAGTTATCTTATTAAGTGAATTTAAATACCTAACACAGAATCTACCTAATATGAAGTTAGTTTAATAATCAGTTAATTTAAATAACTTATGCTTAAACCTAGGTACATATGTTTCAGAAATCACCAGTTTCCTTTACGAAGAACTGTCCTTGGGTTTTAGGGCATTAATAGAAAAAACATGATTTGGGGGTTTGGACAGACAGTGATTCTAATCCCAGTTCTGACACTTAAAACCTAGGACTAGGGCTCCTGAAACTCAGTGTTATTTCTCATAAACTGGGAGTGACAATATATTGCTCAAAGATTTCTTGTGAGTGTTAAAAAAGATAAAGGAAATAAAATTGCGCAGCACAGAATCTGGCATTTTAATTTGTTTCTTGACAAATGTTACTCTCCTCTTCTCTTCTAGGGGGTTTCTGCAGCCTGCTGCCTTTGCATGAGCATGACTTTCATTTGGGTTCGACCAAATGCCATCTGGCTGAGTCTAGGACGATGAGAAACTGATCATTGTCAGCCATCTCAGCGTGACTGAAATACAATGGATACACTTTGGGGCTGAATCAGTGAATTCTAGATTACGTATATAAAACATTTGGTCTAAGTTTTACCCTTTGAGACAGTAAGGATGGACCTAGAGAACATTATGCTAAGTGAAATAAGCCAGTGAGAGACAGACAGACACTATATGAGTTCACTCATATGTGGAATTTAATGAACAAACTAAACAAGCGAAATAGAAACAGACTCATAGGTAGAGAGTAGGATGACAGCTAAGGGGATGGTGGGACTAGGGGGCAGAAGGATAGAGCAAAAAGGAAAAAGGACTCATGGACATGGACAACAGTGTGGTGATTGTGGTTGGGAGTGGGGTTCAAGAGGGCTAAATGGCAATGGGGAAAAATACAATAAAAAATAAATAAATAAAATTTAAAAATATTTGGTTTCTTTGTGTAGACAGAAATTCAGTCACAAGCAGTTCCCATGATTTTAACAAATTGAACAAGCATTTGATGCAGCTGACCAAAAAAGGTAGTTTCTTTGTTTATTACTTTTCTTTAGATATTTACCAGGATTTCTCTGAGATATATGTGTTCTTTTTTTCCCCTGTCTCACAATATTCACCTAGGGCCAAACCAAATAAGAGGATAATAGGGCATTTGTTGGGTCAAAGATGCTTCTCGTACAAGTGGAGGCAGTTGAATATAGTTAAAAGAGTACCGAAGTCGAGAGATTGGAAATCTAGCATGGCTTTGTCACAGATTACACGATTGCCATAAATCACTCTCCTTCAGTTATTTGTTTGTTTGTAAATTGGCAGGAAAGAGAAGTATTATTGAATTTCTTATATGTAAAATATTTCCAGAATATAATTACATTAGGTAGTTGGGGTGGGGGAGGTTAGGGGGTGGAGGGATTGAGCGAAAAGGAAAAAGGACTCATGGAATGGACAACAGTGTAGTGATTCGGGGGTGGGGAGGGGGTATAAAAGGGCTAAATGGTAATGGAAGAAATACAACAAAGATTAAATTTTAAAAAGATTTTGTGTTAGTGATAATTTAGTTTCTTCATGTGTCCAATTTAAGTATTCTTTCTTGCACATTATAAATGCAAATTATGCCCTACACAAGTTTTTATGGTTTTATGGCATAGTATCCTAGTTGATGGCAAGATAAACACCTTACTAAATAAAAAATGGTTTACTAAATATCCGGTCTTTAACTAGGTATTTTCAAAGTCAGCTTGTTTCCCCAAGAATCATTTCACCAATTTAGAACACTAATTTGTACCACAGTTTCTTGATAATCCAGCAGGGGGTGTTATCTAAGAAGAATGGCAGGAGGTGCTGGAGTGATACTATTCGTTTTGGAAGTGATCTAGGAACTTGTCATTTCTCCTCATTCATTCAAAATCTGTTCTTCATCAAAAATGGATTTTAATGACTATGTAAAAACTTAAATGTCATGTAGAATCGCAACATTGTTAATGAGTTTGGCATAGTCTTGTTTCTAAACAATTTTTTTTAAATGTTAAGAGTAGCTATTTTAGAATTCCACCCATTTTAGCTATTCTTTCTCTTTTTCTTTTGGTTAAGTGAACAATTTTGCTAATTTGATGATTATAATTATAAAATAATATCTTTATATTCCACTCAGCTACAAAGCTGCTACTAATAAAATGACTCAGCAAATCCTGTGAAGGCCACAGAATCTGGAACAGAAATTCCTCTGAATATGACTTTATTATGTGTTGGCTCTAAAAATTAGTGGTCTTACTGAATTCTGCTGTTTCCTCTAGTGATAATTGGCTTAGCAGAGTCCCTACATTGCTAATCTCCCTCATTTCTATGTTGATTAACCCACACCTAATAGATTTAGTACATATAGAGAAATGAGAAAAGCAAAAGAAATTATACTGCCAGTGAATTTAAATGAACTATTCATGAGACCGAGGAGGGAGGCATGCAGGCCCACATTATTAAAATTTGAAATTAATTCCCAACCTTTCTGAGGAGACTAGATATAGGTTAAATGATAATGATAAGAATAATAACACCTTTATACAGTACCTATAGCTTACACATGCATTATCTCTCTGACTCCTCACTAAGCTCCTTGGTGGTAGATGGTTATTCCCATTTTTCAGTTAAGGAAACGAAAGCTCTGAGAGAGGTTAAGAGTAACCCAATTTACACGGTTAATGAGTAGCAGAGCTGAAGCTTAAATTTAGATCTTCCAAATTTGAGTCATACTATTTCTGTGCTTTTTCTACTTTATCTCATTGTCTCATAGTATTCTTTATTTTTAAAGATTTTATTTTTTGTATTTTTAGAGAGGGGAAAGGAGAAAGAGAGGGAGGGAAAATCAACATGTAGTTTCCTCTCGTACGCCCCCCACCGGGGACATGGCCCACAACCCAGGCATGCGCCCTGACTGAAAATTGAACCAGCAACTCTGGTTCACAGGCCAGCACTCAATCCCGAGTCACACCAGCCAGGGCCCACAGCATTCTTATATTGCAATGTAAAGAGGGTATGTGAAGAGCAGACAACAAGCACATTGCCTAATACAAGACCACCAGGAGCAGCTTACATTGGCAGAGAAGCTACGGCAGTCACCCCTGGAAACAGCTGCTTGGTACCTCGCCATCCGCTCCTTCAAAGTCACCACCTCCTGGAGGCCTGACACACCCTCAGCCAATGCAGCACTGTCTTCTGCAAATCCACTCGCAGGCTTATTAGGGCCAATAATCACTGAAAAGAAATGTAGCATGCTCAGCTACATGTCAGGTTTTGCAAAGAAAATAGCATACCTTATGAACACTGAAGGCATTTAAAATATCTGGTCATAAAATAGACTGCAACATTTCACAATATTTTCAATGTTTCACTGTCACCCTCTTTTCTTCATGTGTCAAGCAAAGCTACAAAATGCCATTATGGGAGCATATACTTATACAAACATAAAAGAAAACATTGTCCCCATTCCTACTCCTGCAATTATTCTGATGAGAAGTCGTTAGTTGTTAAGAGATACATAAAGTTAATTACAAACATTCCTGAAGCACTATGTGTTGGACTTATGCTCAATGCTTTAACAGCATTACGTCATTTAATTCTCTAACAACCTCATAAGGTAGGTGCTATTATTTTCTAAAATTCATAGATAAGACAACAGAGTCAAAGTTTAAAAAAAAAAGCTTTACTATGATCACACAATTAACAAGTGGCAGAGTTGATGGTTGAACTTAATCTTTAGCAGATCTAAAAACTATTCTTTTCTTCTCTCTCCCACCCTCAAGGAGATGGATCTAGCTAAAATATGTGAAGGCTGAAAGAATTATAGACTTTGTTTTTTTCTTTTATTTGTAAAGACATGCTATATAAGAAAGAAATAATAGTCCTATTGGAAAAAGCTTTGTTAGTTACCCATTTGAGATAGTTCATTTGCCCACTGAAGCCGCCTGCCTGACAAAAATAGAGCGTAGTAGGGCTTACATATTTGGAAAGAGAGCAACGAACTGCTGGCGTGACTGCAAACTAAAAATTGTTGGAAACAGAAAGGCCTTAGGGATCACATAGTCTCACCTAGTCTAACCAGCTCATTTTAGGAATAAGGAAGTATGTCTAAATGTCGAAAAGGAACATGAGGACCCTCCAGATCATTCTCTGTGGTTATTTAGCCATACGTGCAAGAGCTAGTTTCAAAACTAGGTTTTTTTAATATTTAGTCTAGTGTTTTTTGTTATCACTCTGCTTGATAATTTAGTATTTATTCTTAACAAATATTGTAATTCCAAAATCATTTTAAACAAATCTTTGTGGAACCCATCAGTGTATGAAATATGTGTATATATTTATGTCTATTCGTCATTCATTCACGCACCCTCTGCCTTTCACCTTAGGAATGACAGGAGAGTAGAGTTTTTGCTGTACTTTGTTATTTGGGTTAGTTTGATTTAATCACTGTGATTAAAGAACTGCAGGTAACAAGTAGCCAAATTGTTTGCTCCCTTTCCTGTGCCTCCACCTCCTCTTCCAGCCCACACATTGAACCATTTTATTTAATCATTTGCTTTTTCTACTAGTTTCTTTAAGATTTATGTATACAATAACAATCAAGAACAACTATGACCCAGAAAAATAATTAAAAGTCATTTCTGTTTTGACACTTTGATTATTTGGTTTCCATAGGGGCTTCTTATTTAAATAAACCTTTTCATATATTTTAAATAGAATTGTAAATATGTTTTATGTAGCATGCTTTCAAAAAGATACAAAATATAAAATAATAAGTTTATTATATGAACACTATGATTATCCAACACTGATGTATTCAAAATAAATGTTATTTTTGAAGTTCACCTGCCATCCAAAACCTCATTTCCAAACAAAAGGACACTCTTCCAATTGATTCTGATAAAAGAGACTCCCACAAACCACTGAAAGTCTTTCACATGTTGAAAAAGTATATCTCCATTTTTTCCTTGTGTATTATCTATCTGCACAGATGAGTTTTGTTTTTATTCAACTGTACTCTTCATACTTTGTTGTGAATAATCTCATCACTATAGAGATTGTATTGAATATGACTCCCTAAAGTTTTTTCACCTTAAAATATAAATTTTATTTTCTATATTATTCATAAAATGATGTCATTATTTTATTAATCTTAACAGAAAATCAGAAGTTTATATTTTCTAAAGTTTATAGATAGTACTTACTTTTAAAATATTCAATCTTTTTTTGTTTTACTGAGAAATGCTCAAGATTTATGGTCAGGAATTCAGTCTCCTGAGTATTAAGATATTTGGATTCCATTGCTCTGTGGTCTTTTATTCTGATCACAGTAAAGATGCCACATTTTAATCTCTCTCTTTAATCTCTCTCTCTCCCTCCCTGTCTCTCTCTCTCTCTCTCTCTGTGTGTCTTTCTTTTCCTATTTCAGTCTTTCTTTCTTTTTCCCATTAGTAACATTAGTAACATTGACTACTCAGGTAGAGTCATGGAGTGGAAAACTTTCCTTGAGCTAACCAGCTGTGTCCATATTGTTTCCTAACCTCCTAAGAGAGTGTCTTATGGATTTCTTCATTTGAAAACCAAGGTGATGCTTCCTGCCAAGCCTACTATAATGCAGTGCACCTGTCTGCTCCTGTCTTGATGCTGATGACACCTGGTATAATTTTTTAAGACTGTTACGACCGCCTCATTCTTAGGGATGTGTGGGGAAGAGATAGGAACATTGTGACCTGACCTTCTAAAGCACTATTTCAGAAGACTTGAATGCAACTGAGACTAGAAGGCAGTGTGAAATGAGTTCAGGGTATCTTCAAAGAGAGAGGATATGTAGAAGAACAAATAAAAATTATACCGTGATAAAACGGTTGGCAAAATAGGGAATGACAGGAACTGTAAGTATGCAAATCAGACAGTGGAGGAACATGCTACAAAGCTAAAGTGGCCTGTGAAAAAGAGCGAGGGAAAATAAAATTTTGGATGACCATTTCTGTTAGAAATCATTATAAATATTATATTATAAAATGATCATACTAGAAGTTACCTGTCTCTGAAGTTTAGAGGTAATTTATTATGCAGATGAATGAATGAAACTCCAAAGAAGTTCAATGAACTCTATCAGGTCTCCAGAGCTAATGGCATAACAGGACCATTGGACCCTAAATAGTAAATGTTTTCCTTTACTTGATGATAAGAAAATGATTTCTAATCCGTAGAAAATATTAATTCTTTGTATAATAGAATAAACCCTACTGTGGAAAAATAGGCATTCTATCAAAAGTAGCTTTCCAGGGTGATCTGATCACAAATCCTTAACTGGGCATGTCTTGGTGGGTAGTCATGTCCCAGGCATATACTTTTGTAGAGAAAGGTTTGTGTTTGCCTTCAGCAAGCCGTGCGCATTGTTTCCGTGCATCTGAGTTACCGGACCTTGGAAATAAATTGTGACCACCCTCCGGAGAATACACAATCTCGTTAGCCACCCCGTGATCCAACACCCGCCTTGCTTCTCTCGCCTCCACGTAATTTTCTTATATTGCCTCCTTAATTTCCAATGCATAAAAGAAGCTGTGAAACTGTTACTGTCTGTAGCATTCGAGATCTTGCTCCTTGGCATATGTTGTTTGTTTCAAATAAACTCATAACAGTTTTCTACAGGTTTGTATGTTTCTTACGTCGACATTATAAAGCAGAAAAACATGTAGGGAAGTACTTTGAAAGGAAATAAAGCACTAAAAAATTCAAGCTGTCATGAAAACTATTAGATAGCAAGGTCAAGAGTGTCTTTTATGAGAATTCTGAGGTTCTTTAGAAAAAGATATGTAGTATAATTGTTTGAAATACAAAAATTTATGTACTACAGATAAATCCACCCCATGTCCAGTTAATATTTTCTTAAACCGCAAAGAATTGTGTCACTAGACATCTGTTTCCTCCATCTCCATCATGTTCTTTTTCTTGTATAATTTTTAAAAACCAAGTAACTGAATCAATCCATCAGTCAATGTTTATGCATCAACTGTCTCAGGTCCACAAGGCCAAGTGTCTCGTCACGGTCTTACTTCTAAAGCAAGATTCTATCTCAGTGCATTTTCGAAAAGTAAATATTTCTTCTTACTTCAACATACGGAAAGCACATTCCCACACCACAGTTGTGGCTAACATTTCATGGGAAGAGTGGTTGTGTGCCAATGCAATGGATGCTTTCGGATGGAAGATAAACACTAAAACCAGGTGCTTTAAAACTGGCTTACACAAATCCTTCAAGTTTTTGCAAGTCATCTTATCGTTTTCCCTGTAGCCTACTCAATATGAATAATACGAAATTTTGTAGAATAAAGTACAACATATTTTGACCTCTATTTCATAAAGAGACCACTTGCTAGTGGGTTATGAAGGTGATATTAGCTGTGCCTGACTTAGAACAGAGATCTGGCTGAGGTGAGATTAGAAGAAAAGGAAGTTGTCAGAGATTAGAAAAGAATTAAGATTATTAAAGCTTTTAAGGAGAATTAAATACACATAGGATAATATATGCTACAGAAAGGAAAATCACTAACGTTAACAATAATGTGAAAAAGATGAGAGAAAGAGAGAAAAATCGAAACTACAAGATAACATTATTCCAGTAGGAGGGTAGGGGGAAATGAGCAGAACCAATAATGTATAATGGGAGAAAAATTTGCTGAAAATAAAATTTGGGCATAGATTAAGAATATTACCATAATCCAGAAATAGAATTATTTTTAAACAACAATATATCAGCAAATCCTGGTAAAACATTTCATATTCAAGAAAAAAGAAAAATCCTATGCTAGCTAGACACATAAGTTTCTATGACAAAGAAACAAAATTCAAACATCTATATATCTTTTTTATAACACTGGAAATTAGAAGGAATTAGAAAATTGGTTACTGGTTACTGAAATTTTAGTTTTTTGAATTAGAGTCTATATGAACCCACGTCGATACTCATGTGGGAATGTAACAAAAGTCTAACATAGCCTAGGCAGCAAAAGTTAGCCAAAAAAAACACACCAAAAATCCCAAAGGACCTCATAGTAAAATGCCTGAAGGATAAGTTAGAAATAAAATCAAAAGTAACAGTCATGAAAATAAATACAGGTCAAACTGCACACTGCAAAGACAAAGACAAGTCCAACTATATGCCACCTACAAGAAACAAACCTAAATAACCGCACAATTTAAAGAGAAAATATCGGGGGAAAAGTTGCCAGGCAAATATCAGTCAAAAATTATGATGGCTACGTTTCTTTCATGCAAAATAGTATTAAAGGCAAAGAGCGTTCTTTGATAGATAGAAGATACCATCTCACTATGAGGCAGTAACACTGTAGGGCTCTGCATGCTAACTAGCCCAGTACAGAAACACATAAAGACCATTAGTAACAAGAAAAAGGAGAAATTTATTGGAATATAGTTGCTGTGGGTGACATTAACAAGTCTCCCTCCATCTTTGTTCAAGGAAATTTTAAAAGTGAGTGATTTGAATTATATAATCAATAGGTTTATTTTCTTTATTGTTATTAAATGAATATTATTTCCAGTAAACATACCCACTATACTCCAGAGCTTTCAGTCTGGTTGGAAAGAGAGAGAGGCAGTTATAACCTGAGAATTAATGAGCTTACACCAGGAGAGCTGGGAGCCTATGGCAGAAGACATAAGCCTCCTGAGTGTGTCAACGAGCAGGCGGCAGGCAAGGCACCCCGAGAAGTGGGGCAACTGCACAGAAACATGAAGGAGCTGGACGTGCGAATACGGGAAAAATGGGAAAGAAAGAAAGATACAGAAAGGGGATGAAACAGCAGCATTATCAGCAAATTATGTTGGGAAAATTGGCTAATGTTTTTGAGGAAAATGTTAAGAGTTCCCACCACACCGAATGTTGCCATGGAGTATTAGGTGGATTAAAGACTTAAATGTATTTTTTTTTAAGTGATAAAAAGATCTTTAGAGATATGTAAGTAACTCACAGAATGATTTCACAGTTGGACTTCATTTTCTTTTTCTTTTTGCAGGTACGGTGACAAAAAGTTTTAATAAAAATTTAAAAATATTCACAGCATTCATTTCAGGCCACTTTTGTTCTCAGTGATCTTATCAATACATTATCAGTTTTTTTATCATAATTTTCCCTCTCCAGCTTTCCTTTCGTCTTATAAGTTTTGTTTAAAAGATTTTTTACTTTAAATTTTTAATGTTCAGTTGGACTTTCTAAGCATTAAAAATTTAAAGTAAAAAATCTTTTAAACAAAATTTATAAGACAAAAGGAATGCTGGAGAGGGACAATTATGATAAACAGGCTCAATTTTTAATTTTCAGTAAAGAACATTGGTCAGAAAAAAATGCTAGCACTACTGAAAATGGATAAATGACTCAAAACAATAATTCACAGTAAAAACAACAGCAAATATATATAAAGTGCTTTCTGTTTGTCAGATATTATCCATTTAATGCTCTAAACCATCCTATAAGTTAGAGATGATTTTTATTTCTTATCTCCATTTTACAGATAAGGAAAGAGAAAACTAGAAAGGTTATAAAACTTGCTCAAGGTCAGTGGTTGGTGACCTTCAGAGACGGAGGGGAAGCCAGGCTGTTTGGCTTCAGTTTCGTTGGCTTTACAATAATTCTAAGCTACTTCTCAAGTGTCCGAAACACCAACACGAACCCAAGCACCTTTCCCAGTAAACGGATGAAGGAAAATTCAGACAACAAAGGGATGCCTTTTCCTGTTCGAAACTGAATTAAAATTGCATATACAGTAAAAAAACATATAAAATAGTTCCAGATAGCTAAATCTAGCGTATATTTATGACAAAAAACCCCAAAGATTTAATAGTAATTTGAACTGTTGAGCAGAAAAACAAGAACTTAATATTTTTTTTCTTTGAAATTTCCTGTCAAGAAACCTTTATTTAATCAGAACGAAGAGCAAGGCAAAGAGCGAGCCAGCGTGCCAAACGGGAGCCCGCGGGGCCGGCGCAGACGCGGACTCCGGCTTCAGGAAGGTAGGCACGCTTTCCGTGACACACCAGGAGCCTCACTATTTTATTCTGGAGGCTTTATAAAGAAGTCAACTGCTTCATACTTGGAAAATTGATTTAGAACTAAATTGGGAGAGTGATGAACTAAATTCTATCAAATCTAAGTATATGATCTATAACCCAGCTCAGAGTTGTGTACAGGATATCATTCTACCGGACATATCTTAGGCTCAGAGCCATACGCATGAATAAATCTTCTACAGTTCTTAATATTTGCATATCCCTCAGCTAATAATAAAATTCATCTCTTTTAAACATTAGAAATGCTGCTGCCAATTCAAACTTGTAATCAATTTGAGTTTTATCTATTTTAACCCTCATTTGAAGATGATAAAACCAAGAAATGGTTGGAGAATGAAATGAAAAGAGAAAATGTGTAATACAATCTTGCACTGATTTACAGCTCTTGAGAAAACGTGGAGAGGAAGGGCAAAGGGTGAAGGGAGCGGAGGTGTGTGTGCCATGAGGGCACAGAAACTGTACTGTGGCGTCCAGCCAGCCTCTGAACACAGCGAATCATATTCCACTTTGAAAACTAACTTTCCTATGGTCTTGTTCTCCCCAAATGCATTGTGTTGTTGAGTGTACACTGGCCACCTTCCCCAAAATCCCTCCATTCATCTGATCACCACACTTAGTACATTAACCAAAACAGAACTCTGAGGGTAAGAAAAAGGGTTAGTTCTTGCTCCCTTAGTGACTCTTCCCTAACCAAGATTCTCCTAGTTAACCAGATGCTAGAAGTGGTCTCTACATCTAGTTGTCTTTAAGAGGAAGAAGACCAGATTCAGCTTGTGGTAACAAAATAATTAGTTGTCCAAAGGTGTTCACATTCTTATCCCCAGAATCTATGAATCTGTCAGTGTACAGGGTAAATGGGACTCTTGCAGATGTGATTAAGTTAAGGATATTGAGATGTGAAGAGTATGATTATCCAGGTGGGTTCAATGGAATCCCAAGGCTTCTCATATGTGAACAGAGAGGCAAGAGAGTCAGTCAGAAAAGAGAAGTTATGACAGAAGCAGGAGAGAAAGAGAGAGAGAGAGACTGAGAAGAGAGGGGAGAGATATGCAGATTCTATACAGCTGGCTTTCAAGGGACCTCTCCTTTGAAAGAGTCAAAGAATGCAGGCAGCTTCTAGAAGCTGAGAAAGACAAGAAAACAGATCCTCTTTCTCTCCCCCGACCCCAAAGCTTCTGGAAGGACCTTAGCCTAACCAACATCTTGATTTTGGTCCAATGAAACTCATTTTGGACTTAAGAATTATATATAATATAATAGATTTGTGTTATTGTAGCTACGATTGTTTGTGGTAATTTATTACATCAGCAACAGGAAACTAACACAAGCATCCAGGGTACACATATCTACACCCGTCCAAGTCAGAAATCATTATAGACTAAATTCTTTTTAAGGTGTGTTTTTACTTCTAGCTCCCTGAACTCTCACAGATTTATATATACAAACTACTCTGTGATGGAAACATCTTTAAAGTTATTCATCAGGTCCCAAAAAAGAAATCTCTACCTACTCTTAGATGAAATTCTTTTAAATGTCCATTTTGGTTCCAATTTCTCTGAGTAATAGAATTGTCACTTCTAATTGTAATAATTTCTTTCTCCTTTTAAATATTTTATTTACTTATTTTTAGAGGGAGGAGATAGGAGGGAAAAGGAGAGTGAGAAGAACATCATGTGAGAGAGAAACACTGATTGTTTGCCCCTTGCCCAGACTGGGGACCGAACCCACAACACAGGCATGTGCCCTGACCGGTAATCGAACCAGCAATCTTTGGCTTTGTGGAGCGACGTCCAACCAACCGAGCCACTGGTCAAAGCTGCAATAACTTGTTGTTATATAGACTGGTCTTTGGTCTTCTGCAGGTGCTATCATCTCACAAGAAGTGCTCCTGAGACTAGAGTAGTTATGAATGAACAGAATTTAGTCAGAAATTAAATAATCCTTCTTTCGTTAATACTGCTGGTTTGGACATTTGAACATTTAATCATATTTCCATTAAACATTTTTGAATTAATTTCTCAGTTTAAAGAATTGGACAGTTAAAAATCAATAATTGAAAAAAGTGGCTTTAATTTCTTTTAAATGGTCAAATAAATTAGAACCAGCAGATGAGGCATACTTTTACAGAATAAGTCCCTTGCTGGACATTTCCCTAGTACGATGACTTTCAACTGGTGAGCTGCAAGTATTTTTAAAACATGCAGTGCCTGACTATTTATTTGGGGCGCTGACCCCTCTTTTCCCTTAGATTGTCAAGTAAAAAAAATGGCAACAGCCAACGCAACAATAGCTGTCAAGTGTGAACGAATCAAAATTAAACCTATATTTTTGTCAGACTGGCAAAAATATATTTTTTTGGTGTGCTGCAGTAATAGTTTATGTGTGCCCTGAAATGAAAAGTTTTAGAAATTGCTGCCCTGTCTACTAATGTGTCAATTATGTGTTAATCATTTTACATGTATTACCCCACTAATTCTTCTAACAGCCTACTGATAGGCGGTGTTATTTCCATTTTACCAAGAGTAAAGTAACATTCTAAAGAAGAAATCATATAGTAAGTGGCTGAGCCTGGAATTGAGTTCAAGAGTTTCTGAATACAAGGCTATTCCACTCTTCATAATCACTTATGTAAGTATATTTTCATTGAAATATAACATTTTGTTATGAAGTAACTTTTTAAGGGTGTGACCCATCTTTTCTGCTTCCTAAGAATCTATACACAATAAATCAAAGGGAAACTAAAAAGCTGAACTTTTATGGCTCCAAGTGGCTCCTTTAAAAAAAAATTAACAACAATTCACTATATTATTGCCTGTGTCCATGGGCTAGGCACATCGGCATATGTTCTTTGGCTAAATTTTTTTTTTGTCTTTAGAAACTTGAGTTTAGAATTAGAAATCAAAGCAAATTTTTTCAGTTATCATTTTTTGGTTACTTTGGAGATCAAACTTGGAATAAGGCTAGGCATTAATCCAATGCCAGGAATAGGGATAAACTTTACTATAAAGGACAGAAAGTGCAAAACCAGGACCATTGCTGTCATTTTCTATTTATCTGTTTTGCCCCATGGTATGAAAGGTGGTCTCGAACTTCCATCAAAGTGTCCTCTTGTTTAAATCTGCCTCCTAGGGATACGACGAGGGTATTTGATAACCCTTCCTCTGAAGGCTTCAGTCATACATTCAGTAAATACCGACTGCCCCATCCACTGTTGGCCAAGCATAGGGCTTAGGAGTGGGCATTAATTGATTACCATTATATTCAGTCCTGCTGTACTTGAAAAGAGAAGAAAAGAGAAACACCAGAGAGATCCTTAATAAACATAGCATTCTAAGAAACATTGATCGGGCCCTATCTCTAAAAACAAAAATACAACAGGTTGATCGTTCCAACAGGCTGATTTCTGAATAGAACGAGTTCCCAGGTGGCTGGCCCTGCTAAGGGAGTTGGATTGGCTGAAGAAACACCAAAAAGGAACCCTTGTCAGGTGGGAAATGATAAGGGACTGGGGGGCTCACACTCCACATCCTGCCCCCCCCAACCACATTTATTTATATAGAGATGAGGTCAGATTGAAATAGATAAAGTCCAATCGGATTCGATGAGGCTGAAACGTCACTTACAGGCAGCTTCATAGTGATTCAGTTTCTTTTCTGACTGTTCACTTAATCCAGGCAGTAAGTAGCTCTCGTAGCTATCTCTTCCAGCATTTGAAAATTATACTTCCATTTGCATTACATGTTACTTTTCACAGAGGTGGATTTAACGGTGTGCGCACCGGGCGTGCGCCCTGGGCGCCGACTTCTGAAGGCATGTATTTTTATTTTCCTATTTTACTCTCCTTTTTTAAGGGGTCAAATATTTTCTTTTGTGCCCGGGGCCTCAACTGACCTTAATCCACCTCTGACTTTTCAGTGTATGTTTGAGTCCCTCTGTCCTCCCCACTTCTCTCATCTTGACCACCATGCAAGTTCCTCCAGCACAGGACAGAATGAAACTAATTCTGTAAACCTGTTTTACACTAGGTTCTATCTTGGGTGCATTACCCTGGGGGAGGCAGACTCGCAGGGAGACTAACCACCATATCTGGACGCAGATTGTTTAACCTCTCTAAGCCCCCTCCCTCTTATTCTATACAATGAGAATGATAACAGAGCCTGTGATTGCTTGGGAGGGCTAAGGAGATCTTACAAAAATAGAGTTTTACATAGTATCTTGCACATAGGAAATAAATGCTCACCTGGGTGTTGTTATATACACTAGGTATTGTTCAGGTAATCTGAGATGATAAAAGTCTGAGAATTAGAAAAGTTATGAAAATTTTCCAAAACTCAAAGTCAGTGAGTAGTACTGGTAGGACTTGACTCAAGTTTATCTGAATCTAAAGCCTTGTGTAAAGGTGTTCCATTCCCCTTTATAAGCCAAGAATCTCCCATGTTCTCTGACACAAGGAGAACACAAATATCATAAAAGAATGGATAACTACACAATGTGATTGGGGTAAAGATGTGGCATAGTCCTATTCCTACAGCCACAGGGATGGAGAACATATTCAATATATAAAGGAGAAGAAATTACTAACTCAACATACCTGACATTAAAAGAGTAGAGTTGTCTGTGATTTTGACACAGCAACATAGCAGTCCTCTGAAAATATAAAATTCATGAAAATCACCTTAATGTATCATACATTAGAGGCAGATTGGCTCTCCCCCTGCCCAAGTAGTTACTCACAGTTTTCCCTACACTGTATATTTTAGGCAAAATCATGAAACCATCACTCAAATTTATTCACATTTCTGATCTCCCCATGGGGCTTCTGAGCCGTGGGCTCGGCGTAGTGAATCCCGGCCTGGACCAGCCAGGAGGTGGCGATTGGGCCACTCCCCAGGTGTCTGCTGCCCTTGTTGCTACCTATCAGAAGCAAAGAGAAGGGTCTTGGATTCCTCATTTTTGATTCATTCCATTGTTGCTCTACAACTACATTGTGATGATGGGATACATACGACATCTGTCCAGAAGGTATCCAGCCATGTAATATGAAAAATAGAGACATTTATTGAAGAAGATACAGGATAAAAGAAACATTGTACATAGCACAATGATGCCTCTGTGCCCTTCAAAGTAGGCACCTTAAGACCTCACACAGTTCTCCCAATCGCCATCAGCTGCCCCGACGTATTTTCCTGAATCTCATTGATGGCCTGAAATGTCCTCCCTTTCAAAGTTGATTTTAGTCTTGGGAAAAGGCAGAAGTCGCAGAGTGCCAAATCTGGGTGGTAGGGAGGCAGAGTCACCTGGGTGATTTGATGTTTTTGCCTAAAAACTCTGCACAAAATGTGATATATGAGCAGGCACGTTGTTGTGATGAAGCTGCCAATCACCAGTTGCTCATAGCTGTAGCCTTCTGAATCGTCTAGATTGTTTCCGTGGAGGAATATTCAAGTTTAACACAAAATTTGACACAGATTTGTTGCTCTACTCACTCAGTCACTTTGAATGCAACGACCACACAGTACACATGCTCATTCAACGGCATCTACCACCCCCAATGACTAGTACAGTGAAGTTGCCATTGTTCACAAATGTGCATACTAGTCCACTATCCTTGGTTGCCAGGTGACATCGATGTCAAGCAAACCATTCTTGTTATATTAACAATGGCTGGAATTTTTCTGGACAGACCTCGTATATATTGTATATAATGGAATACTATTCATCTGTAAGAAAAGATGAAATACTGTGCCATCTGCAACAACTTGGATGGCTCTTGAGAGTATCATGCTGAGTGAAATAAGCCAGGCAGAAAAGGACAAAAATTATATGATTTCACTCCTGTATGGGATATGAAATAGAAAATAACAAATGAACAAAGCAAGCAAACAAAAAACTCACTGACACGGACAACAGTGTGGCGGTTACCAGAGGGGAAGGAGGTGTAGGGAGGTAGAAGAAGGTAAAGGGAGTCAACTATATGATAATAAAAAGAGAGTAAACTTTGGGTGGTGAACACACTATGCAATATACAGATGATGTATTATAATATTGTATACTTGATTGTATAATCTTACTAACCAATGTCACACTAATAAACCCAATAAACAATTTTTTTTAAGTACATTGTGAGGACCACCCAAAACTCAGGAGGTGTTTTTATATTTGGTTAGTTTGAATATAGGTATTCTTTCAACTTAATTTGAGTATTCTACTTAAATTGATTGTCATCCGTTTCTTTGTAAAGTCTCTATTCTAGAAAAATCTCTGAATTTCATATTTTACATTTTTCCACCTCTCCCTGAGTTGCTATCCTTCGATATAATATTTTTCCACCCATTATCTTCTATCATGTTCCTTTTTTATTCCTACTGTTTCATTTCTTCTTTTCCTTTTTTCCAAACTTCCCTGTCATTCCCATCTCTCCAAATCCTCCCTCATGTGTGGCTCAGTCACTAGCGGGCAGTGCTTTTGTGAGGAGACTATCATCCTCTTTCTGCTTTTCTAGGCTGGCACTTGAGAAATGGCAAGAAAAGGTGCTCATTCCTTCAGCCAGAGAAGAACTCCATCAAGCTCAGCCTGTGATTAGAACAAACGGCCGTGGCTCTGAAAGGCCTTGCAGAGACAGACTGGTCAAAACAACCACCATGGCCTCTGAAACCATCAGGGCCTCTGAGCTGCAGAAAGTGGTTTCATTCTGGGGTCAAAGCAATTTGTCGATAGATGGAGATGACTCACGCACACTAGCTTAGAATCTGTCTTTCCCTAAAACGATCCACTTTTGTTTCTCAGAGCCTTTATAAAACTCCATATGAAGCTAGTTCAAGCTTACTGAACTATTTTGTCAAGTTCCAAGTATGCTTTTGGCCATTAACAGATCAAAAATAAACAACGGTAATATAATGGAGATGAACCTTTAATAATTTGCAGCTTCAAAAAACATCTTCCTGGCATGCCTACTTTTAAGTTGTTTGACCGTAAGTCAGGTAAGAAAGTTAATTTCTTACTCACTGTTATCTTAAATTATTTCTGTACTGGTTGCATTCTGGAACAGCCAGAGGTTTGAGGGTCTGTTTTTAGGAATTCTCCCATTCTTCACCTTCTTTCTAACTTTCACCTCTTTGTTAAGGTTAGCATCTGAAATTTATTCTGACAAACGATATTAAAAGAAAGCCCAAATCAAATTCTGACTCACACTGACTTAGACAATTGTTACGGTGGCAACTTTTCTTGTACTAATCATTCTTTTCCCTTGCATAATAAAATGCATTTAATTGAATCTGCCTTTTGTCTTAGAGAAATTCAGTTTCTGAATTTACACAGACTGTTTGCAGTGATCTTAAGTAAGTCTTTGTTTAAAATGCTTTTCTGCTGAAGTCTATAAGCAGCAGCATACTGAGATATGCTTTTCTTTTGAACTTGGTGGCTGATAAACTTGATCAAAGAAGGTAAGCCACATTAATTCCACATACTTCCTTTACCGAACATTATTTGGAAAAGCTAAGCAATCAAGGAGTAAAGTGAAAATGCTTAAATAATGCATCATATTGCTTGGTGAACACCAACCCCTCTGGGAGTAAATGCACTCTTTCAGAGCAGTGATGTACTTAGAAACATTCTACCTAAAGAACCGAATGCTTTCAAAACTTTGTGGTCTCTAATCATTTAATCTTGGGTGGAAATATAAAACTGTTAGTGTTAAGCAAAAATGCCAAGAATCCATGTAGATCAGAAATACTGCATTTCTAACCAAAACTATAGGTTCTTCTAACATACTCTAAAATGAAAGGTAATTGTCATTTGCTCAAATGTTTGTACTCTCATAACTGCTTTCTGATTACTGTCCCCACAATGGAAGAGGGCACTGGATAATGCTCTATACATTTTGAAGACTTTTAAATTTAGAACAGGAATGTTAATAATTTAAAGTTATCATACTTTTAATGTATCAAAACTTTGAGCCAGGTGCTGGCTCATGCTCCCTGTCACCATTAACGTGCCCTAAATACCCTTTGCATACAACAAGCAGCCTGTAATTTCAAAAGAAAGAGATGAGGTCAGGTTCCTAATGACACTAGGAACAGTCCAAAGAGTGGAAGTAATTTAATAGTCTCCCCTGCTTAAGAAACACATGGAGTACATAGTTAGTCAGTCTCATCATCCCTTAATTTATTTATAGTTATTTATCTTTGAAAAATGTGGTATTGGCATTTGTTTCTTTTCCCTTGGATTCAAAAGCTAATCCTATAAGTGTGCCATAAGTGGAGGAACTTAGTTTATACTGCTTAATTCACTCCCGGTTTTAAAGGATAAAGTGTAAAAATCATCCTCGAAATGTTATTCAGATTGAAACTTGCTCTTTTCTATGCACATTAAGACAGTCACATCTGTGAACAACAAAGAATTTAATTAAAACTTGCAAACTAAAGTCACCCTAGACCAATTGTATTTGAACTCAAGTATAGTAGAAGGTGAGAGGAGGGAAGTTAAGAGGGGTGAAATGCAAAAAGCAATTTAAAAGATTGTAAGTACACAAAACACAGTTTATTCTTATATCATTTATTAATTATTATATTATTTTCCATAAGAACAACTGTAAACCGACTTTTGCCCCACCCTGTACGCGCACACACAGGCACACGCATTGGGCTTCTTTGTTAAATTCAATATGAAGTTAGGCTTTCATAGCTTTAAAATAGAATCACTTAGCTAGACTATTCCTTTTAGGCACCGAAAACCTTGGGCAGATGTAGCGACCACCCACTACATTAGGAAAACTCACCTTAAAGGGAGCTCAGACTATAAAGTTAGTCATCTCCTTGTTTGTCTTTAAAGATTATTTTTAAAATGTTAGATACTTAACTACAATTATAAGTTATCAGCTACTAGCCAAGCCTCAACATTAGTTTCCACCTCTTAAGTCTTCTGGTAGCCTTGCACAGACCATAATCTACTATGACTTCTGTCAAAGAATCTCTTAGCGTCCTTGGTTTGCAAAAGGGCAACGGAGAGACGGGGAGCAGGAAGGACAGTCATCTCAGAGTCCAGAAATGCTACTTACCGTCCCTTATGTGGGCGGGGCGGGGGGGGCGGGGCGTGGAGGTGCGCAAGAAAAACATAAAAGCATTTCTGAGCATGATATGCTTGTGCTTTCTCTAAGAACAGGAGACGGAGCCTTTCCTAACATTTTTGCTGAACTGGTTATTAAATTTTCATTATTACCTGGAACTAAAATTCCTAGATTGCCTGCCAAGAAGCAAACTGACAGTTGTGATTAAAATGGCCAACTTCACAAGCATTTAACATTTAACATCATGACTTACACACAGTACATGTCCATTAAGCATTTATTGAATGAATTTGTCTTGAAATAAAATTGAAAAACCCTATGTCCACCTTTTTATGGTTCCTGCTGACCGATTTTGTTACCTTCTCCCTTCTTCGTCTTTTTAAAGAGTTGAAAATAAGCTCCAAATTCTGCAAGGGAAGTTATTTAAACAATACAGAGATGCAATGTGAGATCTGGGATTAGATCTTCCAGGTGGGAGCAACAATACACTTCTTGCCTGTGAACCTGTGCGTCTCCCACAACAAAATGCAGCTCATCACCAAAAAATGGTCAGCAGGAAACCATGTGAGCAGGTGAAAAATTAGAACTGCACAAAAATGTTTGCTTGGAAAGTGAAACCAGTCAACTTTGGGCTTTCTGCCAAACAATTTCTGCCAAACAATTTCTGCCAGAAATTCTCCTGTTTCTACATAGCTGCACTAAGCAATTAAAAAAGTGTTGTCGCTGAAAAAAAAAATCCAAATACATTAATGTCTTTATCACAGTTCAGTCCAAAAGAAAATAACTAGCTCTCTTCAGCCCAGCCAGCTAAGTCTAGGCAGAACATTCAAACACCAATACGCACACACACGCACACACACTTTTCCTTGGAGGACCATTTAATCACCAGTAGTATCCTACTTGATTCGCAAGATCTAGGAGGAAGACCTCAGCAGGCTTTCAGAGTGTCCCAGTGCACTCTTGAGTTGGAAGCATGCCATAATAGCAGATGTGGCAAAAAGCCCTAGGTTCCGTTCTCCAGCAGTACAGGGCCTGAGAAAAATGTCATGAACTTCACCAGGCCTGATTACTGTTATTACAGAAAATGTCCTAAAAGGAGAAATTAAAAATGTAAATGTTTTAAAGTACTTTCTGTACTGTTCTTTATAAAATTTCAAACTTGAGTGTGGTGTTGGTATGTGGCTTAGAACAGACGAAAATGCCATTCATCTGCTATGACCAGTCTCCTGAAACACACTCGCACAATCCCTAACACCCAGCCGCATCCTGTCTCAAGGGCTCCATCCTTAGTCTTCTGTTTTTGTCTTACCACACAGTCCATCAGCTTTTGGCTTCACCCATATCACACCCAAAATGTATCCCTGGTAACTTTTAATCCCTAATCTTGACAAATCTTCTAAAATTCAACATGGCTTTAAAAAAAATATTACCTGCAAACTTGTTTCCATTCTCAAATTTTTAATTTGTATATTAGAATAGAAAACATCTGAGCTTGTCAGGAATAACAGTAAATGTGATATGGAGTCCATTAAAAGTAAACAAAATAATTTTTGAGTATTAGCATACATGTTACTCCACAAACCCTTAAATCTGTATCTATATTTCTCTCTCTCTCTCTCTCTCTCTCTCTCTCTCTCTCTCTCTCTCTCTCTCTCTATGTATCTATCATCTGTGGAGAGAGGAAGAGAGAATGAGTGAGCCTGGAAATGAGAGAAAAATAGCAGCTTATGGGAAAGTGTTGGATTGGCTTTTGGCGGGGTGGATTTAGCTCGAGCATGTGGGAGCAAATGAAACAGGGGGTCGGCGGAAGCTCTGTCGCAGCTGTTGCAGCTGCCAGCGGAGCCCAGGCTGAGTAGCGTTAGGCGTCGCAGTGTTTCTTTAAGCTCTTAGACCTATTCCTGAATCTTGGAGTCAGGAGCCCTTAATATCAGGGTCTCCAACACTCCTAATTGTTCTTGGCCTTAGTGTTGAAATAAATGTCCTAGTCCATCACAGGCTCTATCCTATTTTGTCCCTAGTCCTCTTTACTTCTGGTCTTGTGTTTTATTTTTATGTTTAAAGCCGAGCTTCATTCCTTGAGCCTGATGCGCTGCACTGTTTCACTGGTTCATGATCTTTTGCTTTTTCTTCCACTATTGGCTCCTTCTTTGCCTTTGCTGCTGAAGAGTCCCTTGATAAACAGTCTGGTCCCCACAGCCCCATATTTCAGTGACAGTACTCCTTTCATTTTCACTCAGATACTGTGAATGGATCCAAGATAGAGAGGAGGCAAATGAAGACAGAGGGGCCAATGAGCAGGACGTGTTCTGCCAAGTCTAGGCAGAACATTCAAACACCACTCCCCACACACTTTTCCTTGGAGGACCATTTAATCACCAGTAGTATCCTACTTGATTTGCAAGATCTAGGAGGAAGACCTCAGCAGGCTTTTAGGGTGTCCCAGTGCACTCTTGAGTTGGAGCCTGCCATAATAGCAGATGTGGCAAAAAGGGTCAAGATTACTTTCAGTTGAAAAGGAAGAAAACCATGCTCTGAGAGACTATTTTGAGAGTCAAAGAACTAAGTCAAAGTAATGACAAGGCCCATTATGTGGCTGAGAGCAGCTCCAACAGGGAGGAGATAGTCATTAGGGTTGAGAAGGTTGAAGAATTCGGTTTCTTAAAGTAATGCGATGTGGACATCACCAAAGGTAACAGGAAGGTTATTAATTTTACGTGTTGAAATGATTACAATTGGAAGAGAGCACTCAATAGCTTTCTGCAGCCCCAGAGGGACAGAGGTTTAATCTGAACGCAAGGGGCGCCCTTTAACAACAAAACGACCTGTGAAGTCAGGTAGACAATTTTCTCTCTTGAACGATTTTGTTTTATTAGCGTGCCGCTAATTTGAACGTTCAGCATCTAGAATAACTTGGAAAGTTATATTATCTAGGATAACGTTGTACTTTATATTCTTTTCTTGCTCTCTGGAAAAGGGATAATAGTTATTACATTATACTAGCCTCATATGTTAAATAGTATTAATAATGACAATGATAGCAAAAGCTTGTAAAGCACGTACTATGTAGCCAGCACTATTCTTTTGATGACTTTCCAAACATGAATTTATTTAAACTCAAAAAAATGCTGAGATGACTATTATTAGTACCTTCATTTTCAGATGAGGAAATAGGTCTGTGACGTTAAGTAATTTGCTCAAGGTCAAACAGTAGGTAAGTTTAGGAGCCAGAATTCAAACCCAGCCTGGTTCCAAAGTCTGTGTTCAAGTAATTAGGGTTTACCTGACAGCATTTTCTGGTTAACCAGCAAAGTGTTATGTGGGGCTCACCTGGAATTGCATCTGGCCCTGGAAGATGATGTTTTTGTGATTCTGGTAAGCTGAGACCGCTTTACACATCTTATAGATAGTTACAGTTCTAGGGTTAAGGAATATATTCCAGAGGTCTTTAATAGAAATTAGATTTTTTTAAATAAAGGAAGGAGAAAGGACGATAGATAGAACCTAGCACATCATTGGTGAAATCTTTCTAATATCAAGAACTATTCAATTAATTAAAATATAAAGATGGTATCAATAATAAAATGTTATATATCAATTCCTGGAACTCCTTTTTTATATCTATCTATGGGAGAATAATCTTGTAGAAAATGTTGATGATTATTTTATTATTATAAAGATGTAGCTTGACATTTCTCAATACAAGCATTCACAAAATTCTATGTCAGGCTCTCTACACAGTGTTACACAAAGGGTAAAAAGAGGTGTATTTATAGATGATACTGTGGCTATTGGTTGTTGTTTGAGGACTGCTCATCTTTTTCTGAACATCCCAATGACTGGGAATGTGAAAGAAATACAGAATAATACGAAGGCACAGGTAAACCACGATTTACAGAAAAGAATATATACATATAAATATATACATACATATATGTATATCTATAAGCATAACAGAGCATAATTGAAAGAAATGGCTGTATAACATAATGATGTAGTCAAGAAGCTGGGATCAGTTTGTTTAAAATGGCAAAGTAAATGAAAAGTGGTAAAAATTGAAGTCTGAGATAATTCCTTGTTTCTCTTTAAAGGGTGGAGTATTAAAAAACTATGAAGAGTAGTTTTCAGTTGACAGTTATAGGAGCTGGACTCGATCTTTTCAGGAAAAAAAAAAAGGATTGTAACTTAAACATAGACACATGCTTTCTTTTCAAATTTCATTTCTCTGGTATTTTACAGTGTAAGAGTCGGGGCTGTCATCCGGCTCTACATGATGGATGGATGATGAATCCTGAAATTAGACCCATTCCAGAATGAGTCAGTAATGGAAGCAGACATCCACTAATACAGTTACATTCCTAAAAAGTAATGTTTTGGAGTCTTTTGGAACTTGGAGGATGAGCATAGTTCCTACCGAAGAAGTCAGGTCTGTAATGAGGTTCTGTTCCTACCCTGATTCCTGGGATGGCACAGAGGCAGACGGAAGCAAAGAAGCAGCTGATTGCATCAGTTGCTCTGCCTGTGGCTCCCCCAGCTCTATCCTCTGTGTTGCAACTGCAAACCGCTGCAGGGTTTCACCCTCCTACATAGCTAAACAGCTGCTTCTACCTTACCCAGTACTCAGGAAATGGCTCAGGCTCCAACAGAGGCAGACATAGTGAATTTTAAATAAAGCATGTGGCTGGAACTGACAATCCTTTAATCACATCTTATAAACGCGCTTTATTCTTGTCCCTCTCCCAGATATTCCAATTTGACAACATCTTGTCAAACAAGATGTCCACTGTCAAAAATTCTAACACAAAACAGATCAATTAAAAAGGCTATCCTTAGCTTTAGAAAAAGATTTGTCACTGTTTCCCTAAAACATTTATTTAATATAGCTACTCAAAAATTTCTAATTACTTGACAAAAAGTGTTACTGGTTAGATAAAATAAACCTGAATTCTTATGACAGTGATCACTAAAAAACAAAATAATCAACAACATAGATCTTGAGTTATACTGCATTTCAATGGGGAAATGTGACTTTATTTACAAAAATTTAATATATGTAGTTTTTAAAAAACACAGCTACTTTCTAATGTGAAGTCTATTTATATTTTATTCAACAAAATTAAGTTCCTATGAACTAGAAAACTAACATAAATAATTATTATTTAAACATTTTCTATTCATTCTGCATATATTAAGCTTTAAATGAACAACATTAGAACATGTTTGGAAACCATTTAAAATGTTGGACTTCACTTTTAAAATTAATGGTGATGTGACTTTTTTAAAGCTTTTCTGTGTCAGTATCAAGTTAATTCATTTAGAGACACATGCTGATATTTTCAGACTTGAGGGGAAGATGCTATTAGATCTTTGGTTAACAGAGAAACATCCCAAAATAAATTATTTTAGCTGTTGGTTTCTAGTGTTTTTTGCTTAAATCCTATAAGTTATTATTGAATGTTTCTGTGCCTCAATTTCCTTATCTAGAAATAAATTGTTGAACCAAATAGTCAATGAGGTTCTTTGTGTTATCTATGCAATAAATTCCTTTTGTCCTCGGTGATAGTTTAAGAAGTAGCTACTCTACCAGAATGTAGATTGCCTATTGTGCTGCTCACTGATAGATTATTTTTATGCCATTATTTAGAACCATAAAGTCCCAAGAAGTCATTAAACATGGCCACACTGTCACTTGTATCAAAACTGATACAAATAACATATTGAATTTCTGATTAGCTTTTTTAAAGAAAACAAAACCTTTGCTCTTTTCATTTCCTAACTACCTAGTTGTCATTATTCTTATTTACAAATTTAAAAAATGCTCAGGTTAGTTAAACTTGTATGAAATAGATTCCAATGACTAGGAAAATGAACGGTATGAATTTTTTACTCTGGAGTTCATAAGTAGCATTTCATAGAAGGAAGAGACACATTAGGCATATGTAGTATAAGAATACATAAATATTTGGCAGTTGTCCCTGTGCCTGCCACAGAGCTCCTAAACCCCTTGGAATGTCCTGAGTGATAGGTCCTTAGTATGCTAATGAGTGACTTCTGGCCTCCCTTGGGAGCAGGGGATAGGAATGGAGATTGGCTTCAGGATGGGTGCTTGTGGCCAGAAAAATCAGTCAAATGGTTAGAGGTTTAAAACACTCAACTCTATTTCCTACCTCTGAGAAGAAGGGAGGGCTAGAGATCAAACTCAGTCACCAGTGGCCAATGATTTAGTCAACGATCCTCTGTGATGAAACCTTGATAAAAACCCTGAACAACAGAATTTGGTGAACTTCCAGGTTGGTGACTGAATTGATGGGTGGTGAGCTCAGGGAGGGCATGGAAGCACTGTGCCACTCTGCCTCACCCTGTATTTGACTGTTCCTGAGTTGTTCTTGAATTGGAGGCTGAAGTGGGGGCAATCCGTGGGGTCTGCTTTAATCAGGGGAGTTAGTGTGAGAGTTGAATTGTTGTACACCCAGTTGGTGTCAGAATTGGAGAATTGGTTGGTGTCAGGAAATACCATTCATTTGACATTAGAAGTAGTGTCAGGGAAAAAACAGACATATCACACAGTCATGTAAGATGAAGACTCTATATGGAATAAATCAGTGTTCTAAGAGACATTTCTGAATCAGAAAAGTTAAAAGTTATTCACCATTCTGCAAAGGATGAACCTCTAATTTGAATGACCAAGTGTTTGTTTCAAACACAGGCAAAGCATATTATAATTTAATTAAATTTCAAAGTGTAATTTGGATACTTTCAAAAAAAGGGGATGGGAAGCAAATAAAACAAACAATGTAATATTAAATTCTGTCCCCCGCAGATTGCTCAATCAAAAATCTTGAAATTACACTTCCGGACACTTATCAATAGTCTGCCCTGCTCTATGAATTACTGAATTTAGACATGACCCCTAGCTATTAAACAGGTATTACAAAATGGTTTCTTAATGCTCAGGCGTGTGTGTGTGTGCGCGCATGTGTGTGTGTTTGTGAGGGGGTGGAGGGAGAGAGAAAGAGAGAGAGAGAGAAGAGAGGAAATACCAGTTTCCAGTACCAAGGGTAGCAGGGGAGTCCAATGCCAAATTGCCCCATCATAAGTAATATTTTACCAAACATAAGAACATTGATATGCAATGTTTTTCAACTGCGGTAAACGTTAAGCGAGAAGAAACATGCTGTAATTATTGAATACCAGACAGCTGCTGAGGCAGGAGACAGAACAGGAATGAGGAAGCCCTAAGCCGCCAAGCTGTCATCAGCCAGCGTCCACCGTCCTGGTTACCAAGAAAGGCCTTGTGGCACCTAGCAAGGAGGTAGAGCATGCACACTCTAGGAGTAGCCGACTGCTTTTTCACCTTGCGTTATTATTATGCTATTACAATAAATCAGCATTGCAGTTTGACCCATGGGTGAGAATCAAGGAGGATTGTGGGAAATAGTATGCGCAGAAGCTTAAAAAGTATATAACCACTTGCGCATGCGTTGCAAAAAGCCCGCCAAACAAAACAAAGGGATCCAGAAAAAACCAGCTGCCTATAAAGCCTGTACTTGAGCGGGCGAGGGGAACATTTTCTGTTAGCAGAAGTGGCCCGCTCCGTATCTTGGGAAATGTACTTTTCCTAATAAATCTCGCTCGCTTCACTTAACTCTGCTTGGGAAGTGTACTTTTCTCAATAAATCTCGCTTGCTTCGCTTAACTCTGATTGTGTAGTCCATTCAATTCATTGTTCACAACTACCAAGAACCTGGACACCATCTCCCTCTGCAGCACTATCAGTGATAAACAACAGTAAATTATCTATGAATTTTGTGGGCCTTTTACCCAAAAGTAAACCTGAGGGAAGGCAACTGACCCTCTCTTCTATCATCAAGGAAGCCTTGAAGCCAAGATTGACATTTTTACATGACCTTTTTCGCAGCAAAACTCTCCATGATCATTAAAAAATGTCTACTTTTATTTTTCAGGTGGTTGAGAGAAGCTGTTTCTTAGAGACGCCCAACACTTGATGAAATCAGAAACATTTACTCCAAAATCCAGAGGACACGTTTCCCACACAGCTGGCATTTTGACATTTGCAGACCTATGAAATGCTGACTGACTTTACGAAATGGATTTAGTTGTTCGTTTACATGTTGACAGCAAGAAGATAAAATATTTGTATATTAAGCAGACATGTAGAGAAATATTTAAGGATAGAATTTAAGGCTTTCTCATTTCTCACCCAGTATTTTTACCACTCAGTAGTCATATCTTTAAAACTCAAAACAGGTGCTCTTTCATGTTAAAATCCATGGCTCTGAATGTAACTGAGGTAAATATTTTACTCTTCCTTTGGCACCCTGCACATAAAATTTTAAAATAATTCAAACAACCTACAGCTCATCAGTGACCAAATAGAGCTCTGGTAAAAATAAAATATCTCTCTGTTCAGTACCAGCTAGCTAAATTTAAACCCTGTATTATGTAATCTTAAAGTGCCCTTGTTTTTAGTTGGCGTGTTAAGGGATTCTGTTATAACGTCTCTCCCAAGTCACTTCAGTATGTAACATCTAAACACTTATAGCACAAGACCAAAATAAGGTGTTAGCAGGCAATTGAAGACTGAAAAAATCCATTTGAAATAGTATGTAGGTCATAATACCTTTAAAGTAAAATCTTAGCCTTCTCTTTTTAAGTTTGTAGTTACTATAATTAGGGCTGGCAGATCCACCTGGCAGTGCTTTTCTTAATTCTGCAAAACTTGTAAGAACCTGATTCTATAATCCTTACTCCAGTAAAACTCCCAGAGGAGATGAGACTGTGGCTGGAGCCAGAAGTATAAGATCAAACTAATGCTGGTGAAGGAATCATTTTCATATGTTTCTCTGAGCAAGCTGCAACAGTTGAAAACATTTAAAATCCTTCCTTTCCCTCACCAAATTCTCAGAAATACGGTTTATATTTTTAAATACATTCATTGCATATATTATCAATTTATGCTCATAACAATAAAGTATTTTTAAAAAATTTTCCCCTTTAGCTGTAAGCTGAAGTATAATTTTCACTCATGACTGTTTATCAAGTTTTCTCATTATTCTTCAATACTAAAGATGAAAAATGCTAATTTCACAAAGAGTTTAATATAAGGAGCCCTAAATTTAATAACATAAAGTAATGTTAAATATTGTCATAAAAACAAAATCCAACTGAATATTTCCTTTACAACAAGTACAATTTGACCTATGGTCTTCAGTGATTTAAAGCCATCAGCAAGAACATTTTACAACCCTAGAAGCAGACACATATTGATGACTATGTTATACATACCTTTTGTAATATTTAGTCTTAACCCCAAGTTCGTGGAAATTACAAATATCTTTATAGTTCTTCACAGAATAGTTTCCTCCCTTGTTTCGTGTACAGCAAATTTCCCAGTCCCCTGAAAGCAATTGGTGGGGTGGAGGCCAGCTCCACTGAAGGGTCTATCAAGCAAGTGGATGGGACGGCTGAATTTATTTTAGCTCTGTGTCTAAAGGATGCGAGTTGGCACCTATTTTTAGGAACTGAGCTGGGTATAGGTGGGGCCTGAGTCAACCACTCTTTTCAGAAGGGTGTCTCTGAGGGCACTCTGCCTCGTACTGTCGTCGGTATGTATGTATGCGTGGCTCTAACACATGTGCAGTCAATCAAGCTCTTTTCCCATCCATGCCATCCAGCCAACTCTCGACTTCTTAACAAAGCCTGAAAAAGAACTAGCCCCGATGAGGAAAAGGAAGGAGGAAAGCACTTGAGTTACTTGCATTTGTTTTAATAGTTCCAATGTTTTAGGAGTCAAAATATGAAAATAAAACATGTAGAAAAAGTTCCAATTTATTTTGGTGGAATTTGGGTTGTCAGAGAAAACATAGTTTTTATTTACAAAATGTTCTTAGGTATGGGAAACATCAGTTTGCTTCTTGAGGCTTCCCATATAAAACGAAACACTATTAGAGTGTTTATAGAATAAAAGAATTGCTCTTTGGAATAAAAAGTGAGGAAAGAAGGGGTTAGAAGCCACTCCCTAGCAAGAATAAAGGGCACACTTAGCCTATGATTTAATTAATTTGTTTTAATCACTTGGCATGAGGAAGAGTGGTTAGGGGAAAGGAGTAACCTCACATGCTCTTGAGAGAATCATATTAAATGTCCTTTGCTGCCACTCTACTTACTCAGCACACGCTGCCCAAATGATCTGGAAGGAAGGAAGGGAATTCACCTGCAATTGCCATTTAGCTCCATAATGCCAATATCTAACACATTCTAAAATATAAACTGACCAGCTTCTCCTGTCTTTCCCCTCTTCTACTGTTTTCCTAGTTTGGTGTTTAGTGTGTATCCACAGGGTCTCACAACAAATCCAAAAACGAGGAAATTGCCCTCTGACTTAAGGAAAGCAACTGAGTTATACACTGTTTATTTCACACAAAATGCTTACAAATGAGCAATTTACTATATCACTTACTAGTAAAGACCAGTAGTGATACACTACATTTTTTTCCATATACAATATTGATTTCTATTCAGGAATGATATCCCAGATGATGAATTCTAGGAAAAAGTTTCTCAAATGATGTTTCTGTATACTCCCCTAGAGTTTTCAGGACCAGGAGTTAGTATAGTCTAATTATTTTTGAGTTGTACTATCCAGTGGTAGCTACTAGACACATGTGGCTATTTAAATTTTAATTGATGAAAATGAATTAAAATAAAAAAATTCAGTTCCTCAATTCCACTAGCCACATTTTAAATACTCAGTCACTAGTGTAGCTAGCTCCTATGTATCCAGGGGTGTCCAACCCATGGCCTGCGGGCTGCACGTGGTCCAGGATGGCTGTGAATGTGACCCAACACAAAATTGTAAATTTACTTAAAAGCTTTTATCAATCCTCAGTTTTTGTTAGTGTTTGTGTATTTAATATGTGGCCCAAGAGAAGTCTTCTTTTTCCATTGTGGCCCAGAGACATCAAAAGGAACACTTCCATTATTGCAGAAAATTCTAGAAGACAATGATGATTTATAGCAAAAAAAATACAGCATAGCTTTGCCACTAAGTAAACTCTGTGATCTGGTGAATTTCACAGGTTATCTAAGCCTCACTTTACCTTTCTGTGACTAAACGGGACTCAGTTTATATATTTACAGTGCTTGTTATGAAGATTAAGTGACATAATATATATATAAAGCTAATTATAGTCTAAATCTAGAATAAATATTTGTTTAAAAATTATTATTACTTTACCTTCCTATATACTTAAGAAAATGGTACTAGACCTAAAATAGTAATAGTTCAATTTAAGTTATGAGGAGGTGGGTCTTACGATGTGAATATAGTCCTCTTTACTCTTGTATTTGCATACAGATGCTAATGATGTTTATGGTGGTTAAATATTGTTACCAACTTAAAGATCTGACTGCTAGCTTCTTCATTTTTCCCTCCTCATTCAAAACTACCTGCTTTTTCATTCCATTGCATTGATGGGTTTTTATACTTTTTTTTGAAGTTTCACTCAAGATAAACTTATTTCAAACTACCTTTCTTACCCTTTCAGGAAAGAAATAGGTTTGGTTTAAACAAGTATATGTAAATTGTTTTTTAAAAAATATTGTTCACATTATATATTTTCCAATGTTTATAAAAGTCCAAAGACTCAATGATTATACATTGTTAAAAGAACAACATAATTGATAGAAAAAGAAAGCTTGGTTGAACATTATAAAATCATAGATAATGGATGAAAAGCAATAAATGTTAGCTCTATAGTGGCATATATCAATTGACTAACCTAAGATCAAAGAAAATATTTCAATTATAGAATTAATTAGTTATCATACAATGTGATTTACTCATTTAAGTTATGAAGACAATGAAAACATTAGCACCTAGATTCTTACCATTCATTATTTTAGTTGTTTCATCCTTTGATTAATAGCAATGTAATACATTACTATGAAAGCAATGAATGGATGGGTGGATAGATGGATAGATTAACTGCTGGATGGATGTTAAATAGATAGATAGACAGACAGGTAGAAAGATCCACAAGGTGATTCCTGGTATCAAAAATCTTAGAAAAGGTTAAATGGAAAATTTTGCTCCCTATCCAATCCATAAACATACTTTAAATTATTTTCATGGTGCCAGGATACCTCTCTCTGTTAAAACCTATATTGTACTCAATGAAATCTACATGAGACTGTTGCTTCTAATGAGATGGAGTAATTAGCATCAGACCAATGCTCCCACTAAGAACAATTAGAAAAGCTGGATCGATTATAGAAATAATGTATGTCAGGCATCAGAGATCAGCCAAATAATAAGGACCAGAGGGAGTATAATTCAAGAAAGGAATGAAACTTGCAAACGTGAGCTGAGGCTTTGAGGTTGTCCCTACAGGTTTGCTGTCAGTCAGTTCCGGATGCAGTTAGGGCTAAGAATATGGGTTCAGCCCAGGAAGAGCACTGTTGAAGGAGGGCAGAAAAACAGAAAACTTTGGGCAGTTACATGGGACTGGAGTGACAACATTGGAGAGCCTCAGGTCCTCAAATTTTCTCCCCTTGATATTTGCTAAGTTTCAAAATTTCGCAGGATAGCAGGCTACAATCATAAACCCAAACACGGAAAAGTACAGTGAAATTGATCACACTTTTATATCATGATACAGAGGAGACATGGATCCACTAGGAAGACAGGTAGCAGTTAAAATTCCTCAGAAAGGGAGACTTGTCTCTAAAATAATCTGCAACAACTGCTTTGACCTGGAGGTACTTGATAGTGTAGATTTAGCTGGGAGCTGAATGAAGGTCCTGCCCTGGCCTCTGGAAGATGGCAGACAGATAACAGCAAATATTTTGGCACTTGTTCAAGCTCAGGGTGAGAAAATTGGAGACTTGAAATTGGCGACTTAAGGGTACCCACACACAGCCAGTCTCCCCCTCAAGATATTTGCCAAATTCTGAGGTGTCACAGGGTACAAGACTAAATATATAAGCTGAAGACCTCTGAAAAGTAGAGCAGAGATCCCTGTAGTGTCAGTGCTGAGGAGAAAAGAACTTGACAGATTCGGAATAAAAACCTAAATAAAGGTAGTCAGCCACTTTTTTCCCTCTACTCAGTCTGCCTAGGAGAGAGAATACTGAACTTCTCTGATGAAAGTAATATCATCTGGAGCTTTTTCACCTTTGTTTTCAAAAACACAATGCTTGACTTTCAATTAAAAAAATACTAAGCTTGCAGAGAACGCTTTCACAGACAATCAAGAGGAAAAAAACAGAAAAGCAACAGATGTTGTAAATATTTGAATTACTGGTAAAGAGACTTTAAAACAATTACAACTGATATGTTTATGAAAATACAGGAAATAACTAAGTTTATAAAATGTGGAGATTTTCACAAGAATATTAAAATTACAAAACAATAACGACATGGAAATTAAGAACTCCATGAAAGGTTTAACAGCAGATCGCAGACAGTGAAAGGCAAGTTTAGTAACTTGAAAGACAAGTGGATAAGAAATAGAAAGCCTTGGTTTAGACATTTTATATTAAATGTCAAAAAGCACTCACTAGATTTTCTGCAGCAATATGAGACTCTTGAATCATCTAGCTATAGTCCATTAAAATCTAAGTGTTTTTGCATATGCAACTGACAAGCCACATCTACATTCTCTTATATTTGTTTAGTTTATGCCTAAGTGAATGGCATGTGCCACCCCATGATCCCAGTTTGCTTCTGTTATCTACTGGCCCTGTTTTCTTCACACACTGAAACCCACGTCCTATCTAGGTCTCTAATAAAGTACGTTTAACAAAACATAGCCATTAATATATTAAATCATACTATGGGTAAAGACCCCTTTCTTGGATGAAACTGATATATGAATTAAATCCACTTATCCATATTTGTAGATTTTCTTGATAACCTGAAATAAAATATATCTTGTTAGGGGCTTTCAAAACTCTATGTACTTTTTGACTAGGTCATCAGTCATCTTGAATTTATTCCCTTTTCTACTTTTGCTGGTGCTACCATTTGTCGACTGAAGCCTATTCTTGACATTATAGTTGTATCTAAGAATTCATTGAGTTCACTTTTTTCTTGTTTATTAATATTAAAAGCTTCCAAGAAAAGCAGTAAGTCTTTCTTATTCCTTTAATTTTTCCTTAATAATTATCTATACTTTATAAAAGAATTGTACCAGGGATTCAATTATGTGATTTACATTTATTTTTTCTTATCCTCACAGCAACCCAAAGATTTTGGTGTTAACACTTTTTCAGAGAAAGAAACTGAGGACGAGTGAAGTTAGTAACTGCTCCAAAGATATGCATTATTGTAATAATCAGCAAAAGTGAGGATTGGACTAAATCCTGTTCATATTTTTGCATTATTTGGGATATATTATTTATCCTTTGCTGAATCTAAAATTTCATCCAATCACTATTTAGTCCGTGAGATGACTAGCTTCCAGAAGGACCACCTCTTTCACACATTAATAAACACTATGGCTCAGGAACAGTGTAGGTCTGCAATAGGTAGGCTCTGGGAAGGCTCTCCTTGTGCAGGGCAGCAAACTTAACTATCGGTGGACACCTGAAAGACAAGAGGAATGGGTGAACGGGGACTACAAAGCTGGAAAACCTATATTTTTGTCTCCTGATATGTAACCCCTGGACCAATAGGGCTTATCTAAGGTTTTTAGAAAGGAAGAACAAAAATTCTAGAATCTCTATATTTAAAAGTACTTGAATATATACATACTCAAATTCTATATTATTATCTAGCGTACATAAAATGCTGACCTACCAACTAGGGTTTAGTGATCGGCTTTGAACATTATTGCTGGCATGATCCATTCAGTCGTCACGTGAGCAGGATTAGGGTATTAGTAATTGAACTGCAGCTGAACTTAATTATTGATCATTGTTACCTATTCAAGTTGAATTCCATTAAAATTACATCATGATGTTAAGGAAGTATGAATAAGGTGTTTAGGCATATGACTCATATTTAAATCATATCTCATGGCCTTATGTAAACTGATCATGCAATTTATCATGCAACCAGGGTGCTTTTGAGAGTGAAAGGAACACTATTTATAACTATGCTAACACGACAGAACAATCCGGGATAGTCCAAGGCAGATAGGGATGTGTAATCACCTGACAATAAGCCAAACCAAAATTCTCTTGACTTTCCATTGGAGTACACACTTAGAGGGATTTCCAGTGACCTGGTTCTCAATATAAAAAAGAGGAAAATTTTCTTCACTAGTTACCTCAGTGTGTGAATCATCCCAAACCTTTAAATATAGTTTTGATTAGACATCAAAGACCTGGGATAAATAAAAGAACTCTAGAAAAGAAAAAAAGAGGTAAGTTATAACTAGGGAGGTATCTGGTTAAAAAATGACAGAGGATTAGGTGTTCCTGACAGGCTTCTTACAAACTTTCAATTAAAATACTAAAAAAGAAAAAAGAAAAAGCCACACAAATAGCAAACATTGGTAGTAATGGGGGTGTGTGTGTGTGTATTTGTGTGAGAAAGAAGAAAGAAGAAGATGAACACAAAGACAAAAATGAGAAAGAGAAAAGGAAAAAGAAAAGAAGAAGAAAACATGCTGAGGTGTGCACAGAATTTCCAATAGTAGTTATTGAGAACGACAGACATAATAAGCCAACAAATCATAAAGAGGCAGTGCTGGATGATGGTAAGGTGCATTGACTTGATGAGACAAATTAGTCAGGTAGCCTTGAAAATTAGTTTATTTCTGAAATAGCTGAAAAAGTGACAAGTTATATATTCCTGATGTGTTCCAAAAGATTCAGGAGGAGAAATTTCTGCAAAACTCTGATAGGTGTTATTAAAGAGAGAATAGGGTCAAATGAAAGAATGGAAAAAGGGAACACTAAAATAAGTTGCAAGAAAATATAATAATAAACAAAAACTAAAAGAGCATTTGAGATAGTAAAGAGCACATAGGAAAGAATGAAATAAAATCTACCAATGAAGCGGAGAAAATTTTGAGAATTTTTTTCCACTGTACATGTGCAAAATCAAAGAGCTAAAAATGATGACCTAGGTAATGATAAATATGAAGGACATAGATATGATCAAAGAACAGTACTATTTCAGAAAGAGAAAGAAAAATAGCAAATAAATAAATAATTAAATTTAAAAGAAAATGTTTTTGAGCTAAAGGAGAGCTCAGAGTATAAAACCTAAGGCTCATCAAGACATGCCCTTATACATTTTTGAACTTTAAAGATAAAATATAGTAAATAATGAAAAAGACAAGCTGGCCCCAGGGTTCCTCACTGAGTCATTGTGTAGTAAGACAGAATGGAATATTGTGTATAAGATGTTTTGCTTTTGTTTGTTTTCTGAATGAAGAATTCTCTTTATAGGCAAGCTTCTGTTATTTATATATGAGGGATATAGAGACATATTTTAAATATGTAAACATTTTCTCAGATTAAAAAAATGATCACTATATCCACACTAAGGAAGCAACTAAAATATATCTGTAGGCCTACAAAAGATGGTTCAAAATTCAGAATAGAAGAATGGGAAACTTATTATGCAAAATGATTCATGAAAACTAAGCAAATATTGTAACTGTAGTTACAAAATTGAATGTAAATGCAAAAAAATCTTTGAAAAAAATATACGGAAAATAACAGCACCCAGCACCCACCTTACCTTATCTCACCTTATCACATCCTAATAATGTAATGGTTCAGAGCTTCAGTCACAAATTAAAATAAACCCTGTGGCATTAAATGCCAAGAATGGGGATTTTTTTGAGTCTGGATTTTTTTTGGAGTTGGATGACTTTCCTCAGTCACTCATTCATGTACTCATTCATTGAGTGAGCAAGTTGTGAAACATGTATGAGGCACCTGTATGTCAAGTGCTATGCTACATACAATGTGTTAGGATAAACAAAACATTGATATGCTCTAGAAAATACACAAACATATCTGTGTGTGTGTGTGCATATAGTGGGATAAGTTTACGGAGGAGTAAAAATTAGTAGTGTGGAGGAAAAAAGCAAAACTTTGGTGAAGGTAAGTATTTTAAGGTGTGACCAAAATTTAAATTCCATCAGAATAAATAATAAAAAAAAGCGAGATGAAAACTTGATAAACCAATATGGTACCCTAGCCCTAATAAAAAATTTATGATTTACAAAGCTACATAAATTCAAAGACTATGAATCTGGCATTAAAATCAACACATACTATATGATTCATTTCTATGAAATGCCCAGAAAAGACAAGTCCATAGAGACAAAAAGTTAACTAGTGGTTGTTGGGGGTTGGAAGAGAGTGGAACCGGGGGGATCACTGCTAATGGATGTGGGGTCTCTTTGTAGAATAATAAAAAAGTTCTGGAATCTAGTGGTGATGGTTGCACAACTGTGTGAAATAAATGTTATCAATTTAAAAATATCAACATTTCTCTAAGTGCAGTAAAAATAGCCATTCTAAATCAAACAACAGTGCTTAACAAAACAGAAGAAATTTCCAAAAATTAGACACAAAAATTAGTAAATAATTGGGAAAAATTATTTCAGAGGCTCACTTTATACTTCAAAATATATTGTAAGCTAGTAAAATACTTAAGTCTAAATGCAATAACTATAAAAAAAAGAGGTATGTGTTTTTCAGTTTTATATAGTCAACATTTCACACGGCACAAGAGAATGTATAAATAAAACCTTTCTGCCAGCCCAGGCACCCAGTCCTTTTTCATATAAGCAACAGATTGCTGTTAAGTTTTTCATGTATCCTGAGATGTTCTCTCTATATAAAAGCATATATATGGGTTTATATATGCATAAAGCACATGTATACACACATGTGTATATGAAACTATACTTTTTATTTTTATACACTGCAAAAGTTATATAGTCAGGGATCTATATTTGCCGTTTTGAAAAGCTTAACAATGTTGCAAATCCATTTCCATCTCCAAAGCAAATAGAGTCATTTCCCATATCTATAAATTAATTGAAGAAACATACTTGAAATATTCAATACTCATTTATGATTAAAAACTTTCAATAGACTCAGAATAAAACTTTTTAAACTTTATAACCAGTATGTACAGAAAATCCTTTGCTAACTTTACATTTAATGGTAATAAATGAACATTCTGTCTTTATTAAGAATGAGACAAAAATGTCTACTCTTACCCCTTCCACTTGTCATGATATTGGAGTGCCTTGCCAATGTAATAGGGCAAGGAAAAGAAATATGAGACATAGTGATTAGAAAGGAAGAAGTACAACTAACATTGACAGGTAGCATGACTACATATTTGAAAACCTCCAAAATTACTATAACTGATAAAACTATACTCAAATACCAACCAACATCTAGTAGAATGTAGAATATTACTGCACATCTAGTAGAACATCAGTTTTTAAAAATGTATATTTCTATATGCTTATCTGCACATATAGGCATAGAGAAAAAGAACTAAAAGGAAATACCTCAGCTTTTCTCTGAGTAGAAATATCAGTGACTTTTACTTTATTTAAACTTTCTCTATTCCCTAATAGAAAATCACATATTAAATTTAAAACAAGAACAAAACAATGAACCTTCCTTAAATTTTTTTCAAATAAGAAACATACTGTCATTTCCCATCAGACAATATACATTTAAAAGTAGATGAAATTTTAAGGGCCAGATATATTTTATGTTTTATTTTTCTGTTGCCTATATATGTAAATAAGAAAAGCCACTAGATTGTTTACAGGATTATTTATGAATAATCTCCTTTCTCCCAAGCCCGCACGGCATTCTTCTTTCTAGGATTGCATAAATTGAATACTCTGTGTAGCTTGATATTTGTTATTTTGTAAGTGAATGATTTTCTTCCCAGGATGCTTGTAGATTTTTATACTTTATTCTAGACATCTAAGTTGCTTTTAATGAGAGAAGTAACTTAAAGTATGATAACAACAACAATAATCTAAAAAGGACCATTATGTATATGCCTTTGCAAATATAAAGCACTTTATATAAATTATATAAAGCACAAATGTAAAAAAGCACATTGCAAACATCATCCAATATAATTCTCATAAGAAATATGAGATAAGTCTTTTGTTTTGTTTGTTTTTTAATGAAGAAACAGAGATACAGGGAGGTTAAATATTTTTCCCCATAAAGTATAACGGGAAGTGGATTCAAACAGTTTGGTCCTAAATTCAAGGATTTCGATAACTAGCTTGTAAGTTTTACTCTTTATAATCATGGACAAAACATTTAATTTCAAAATTCTTTATCTTTTAGGAAAATGTATTTTAAATGATGTCATCCATGATATAAAAATAAAATATGTACCCCCAACTGTGTGGTTGTGACAAGTAAATGATATGATATAATTTATCTAAATGTTGTTTGACAAACTAATGTGCCGTTGATCATTCTATTCCTCTAAGTTCCAGAACTACTCTCTGTGTCTCCACTAGCAGTGCCGGAACATTTCTCCCTTGCCATCTGGCAGAATAGTAAACTTCATCAGTAGAGGACCCTAGAAGGACCCTGGAAGAGAGACAGTTCTTGGTTTCTGCACATCCTGTCTCCTGGCTGGCTCCTGTAGACATCTGTGGCCAGCAGTATATGGTACCTGTCCATGGGACCTCCCTCAGAAACCCAGCGGGGCATGTCCAGGTCAGTGCCCAGGGCAGCCCTGCAAAGAATGAGCTTCTCTGCCATCCACTGGGCCACTGTAGTGTCCTCTCCAGATAAGTCTCCATCTCAGTCTTACAGGGTAGGGGCCCATTTCCAGACTTTTTAAATTGAAATATGTTTGACATATAATGCAGTGGAAGTTTAAGGTGTATAACATGTTGATTTTATGTATTTACATATGCAATGCGATTACCATTTTAATCATTGCTTGTACATTGCTAGCACCTCTATCAAGTACCATGATAATTACCATTTCTTTTTTGTGGTGGGAATAATTAAGATCCAGCGTCTTAGCAGATTTGACATTTATACACAATGTTGTTGTCTATGATCACTATACTGTGCATTAGATCTGCATAACCTATTTATGTAGTAGTTGCAGGTTTGTACCCGTAAACTCCTCCCCTTACTCTCCCACCCTCAGCCCCTGGTAACCAGCATTATACTTTGTTTTTATGAGTCCTTTTTTCTTTTTTTAGATTCACATAAAAGTGGTATTATATAGTATTTGTTTTTCTCTGACTTATCTCACTTAGCATAATGTCCTCAAGTCCCATCCATGTTGTCACAAATGGCAGGATTCCCTTCTTTCTCATGGCTGAATAATACTCCATTGTCATATCTTTTTATCCATTCACCCATCGACAGACAGGTTGTTTCCATATCTTGGCTATTGGGAATAATGCTGCAATATATATGGGCATGCATGCATCTCTTCAGTACCTTGATTTCATTTTCTTTGGATATATACCCAGTAGTGGAATTGCTGGATCATTTTTGGCAGTCCTGTTTTAACTTTTTTGAGCAACCTCCACACTGTTTCCCATAGTGGCTGCACCAGTTTACAATCCCACCAACAGTGCACAATAGTCACCCATTCTCCACATCTTCACCTCCACTTGTTATTTCTTGACTTCTTGAAGATAGTCATTCTAATAGGTGTGACAGATTTGTTTCTTTCTTGGGGGTTGTGTGTTACGCCTAGAGGTAATGACTATTTCCTTTATTTGTATTCATTAATGTTTTCTTTACCCCCTGGTTTCTAATCCCCTGTTACTCCTATCTATCGTTATAGCTAATAATTCCTTTTTTTCTGTCACTTTTTTCCTTTTTATTGAATTTATTGGAGTGACATTGGTCAATAAATTATATAGGTTTCATGTGTACAACTCTATAATACATCATCTGTATATTGTAATGTGTGTTCACTACCCCAAGTCAAGTCTCCTTCCATCACCATTTATCCCCCCATAGCCTCCCCCATTCATCCCACCACCCCACCCCAGAAATCACCACACTGTTGTCCCTGTCCATGTGTTTTTTATCCTTTTTTTCTTATTTGTTCAATCCCTCCACCTTCCCTCACCCAGCCTCCTAACCCCCAGCCCTGACAGCTGTCAGCTTGCTCTCTGCTCCTGTTCAAATTACTGTATGGTTCTTGTTTTATGACTGAGCCTTACTGACAAAACATTAAGTGCAATAAAATATAAGTGGCTATTTTTGGTGGTTGAATAACCAGTATATATATTTGTACATATCAGTTATCTCCAAATATCCAGTCTTAAAATTCACAAGTTTTAATAATCTCATTTATATGCTGCTAATAACACATCTAAAAAAATGAGTAGATAATGTAATGTCTGTGAAAATGCTTCACACATTGTGTATGTGTAATAACAATGTAAGTTATTATTACTAGATAGTAAACTCTATGAGGGTGGGTCCATTTCTGTCCTTCCATCCCTGAACATTCAGTGCCTTTCACAGGGGCCTGGTGCACTGTGGATGCTCAATAAATGTTGGTTTGATGCACTGATATTGTTCCATTTCATGCTTGTTAAGTCCGTTTGAATTAAATTTCAAAATGTCACATAAATCTAGTGCTTTCAACTTTGCAAAAGGTAAATATCATATGATAAAATATATTTAGTATCCTTCAACTGAATCCCAAAATATTCTAGAATCTTGCTGCAAACACACCTGTAGTTTTAAATGAGGATAGAAAATATGGAGAAAAAGTATGGAGAAAACTATGTAGTCTCGGTGGCTAAAACTTAGCTATTTTCAGGTTCATTTTGTAAGGACATCTACTTTGTAACCTAATAAGACATATAATTGAGTACACTTTTTTTTTGTTATCTTTATGTGCAATTGTAGGTACTGATGGCAACTGCTGATGTTATAGCATAATTAGAACACTGTTTTAAAGCATTTATTAAGTGGATAAATAACTTTTCATTTGATGCTCTTTATTTTCAGGAAGAAGAGAAATAGTTTTCATAGGTTTTTTTCCACCCTTAATAGCCTCTCCTACAATATTTTCATCAAAAATTCTAGACTGATATCAAGCTAAACTATGTCCAAGACGAAGCAGTACAATTATTTTCTTCTTGAATCAGTGCATGGGCTTGTATACACATACACTGTTTGTTCCTCCTATTGCAGCACTATTCATAAAGTCCTACAGCAGTCTTGTCAAGCCATTTCATTGTTTTCTTTTTTTTAAGATTTTATTTATTTTTAGAGAGGGGAAGGGAGGGAGAAAGAGGGAAACATCAATGTGTGTTTGCCTCTCGCGCGCCCCCTACTGGGGACCTGGCCCTACTGGGACACATGTCTGGGAAACATGTGCCAGGTATGTGCCCTGACTGGGAACCAAACCGTCGACCCTTTGGTTCGGCGTCCAGCGCTCAATCCACTGAGCCACACCAGCCATGGCTATTATTTTTAAGAGCATGACATTAATAATACTGTGCAGCTCCTTTGATTGTGCCGGTAAAGAAAGGCAAAGATTCTGGATTCGCAACAGTTTTTCTTTTTTAAAAGTAGTTAAGTATTGCTTATTTTTAGCAGAGTTCCCTCTCTCTCTCTCTGTTTGGTGCTTCTAAAAAAATGAAGACAAAGCGTAGTCTACAGCTATTATTCACATATAGTTATACAGTATAATACATGTGTAGGTTTTATTCCTTTACTTCATGTAAATGAAGAACAACATCTTTGTAAATTAGATACTGACTTTGAGAGGGAAATATCCCAGTGAACATACTAGCATCACACGTTATCCCAAGAAAGAATGATACATTTAAATCAAAAGCACACCCAAGCATATATTTGTTTTATGAAATACAAAATTACAAAAAAAAAGACATATAAAAAAGTAGACAAATCAATGAATAAATGAGGGAATGAATGAAAGTTGAGAGGATATGAGGAACATATCATCAGTATATAACTGGAAGCACTGGGCTCTGTCCGGAATCTACCATTTTTTAAAAGAATTTCATGAATGTCTTATATTGCTTTGTATTATCTGCCGAAAATACTGTTTTCATGCCTTTATTGCACTCGATGCATTTTGTTGTAAGTAAAAAAGCACAGTAAACTTTTTAAAGTAACATGATTTGTTTATATTGGGAATTGGGAAAATATGTGAGAAGTGTTTAAGATGGGTATTTTTAGACTGTAAATTGAAAAAAATATGAAGTAAGGAAAAATAAAAGTCTAAAAAATGCAGTGGTCCTTGGAAGGAGACCAGGAACTGTCAGTTTCACTGTCTTTGAAGTTTTAGCTAAGGAGCACCTGTTTCCTTGTCCATTGTTATTGACCGACCAAAAAACTATTCATATTTTGCTTTAATTATTGTTTTAGGTTGACTGTTAAGTTTCTCTCTCTCTTTTATTAAAAAGTTCTGTTCACAGGTCATAAAAATGTGGATATGGCAGACGCTATTTGATACAATGTTATTGCAGAGTTTATAATTTAAGTTTATGTCTCAGAAGCACAATGTATAATTGTCAGCATATCAAAAACTGGTAAATCATATTTTCACCCAAGTGATATTCATTGAATGTCTACGAGGCACTGAGAAGTCAAGTATCACTTGCCTTGCACTTGATGGACTTGTTTATCAATTCAAAGAACTTGGAAACATGTTAGAGAGATGCTTTAAAATAGTTCTCTCTAATTATATCTTATAAAGAAGTTTTATAGAATGCACTATCCCTAGCTGGCAAACTATATCCGTGCTTTAAATTTCTATTAAAAATAGTCCATTTTGAGTGCTATGCAGTGTACTAAGTTATTTTTACGTAATATTTCAGGCAATGTCCATGATATTCCTAAGAGATAGATATTATTAGCTTTGTTATTTTAAAGAGTAGGAAACTAAAGCTTAGAGTAGTTAAATAACTTTCCCAAGGTCACACAAGTTTTAAGCGCCAAATATAGGATTTAACCTGCACTTGCCTATCACTAAAGTTCATGTTCATACTCTGGTTTCTCTTCAGATTGTATAAATCTTTCGCCTTTTACTAAAGTTCACGTTCAATGATTTTATCACAAGTCTACATATGAAAGAGCATATTCTAATATGCTCACAAATGACAACTATATTAAATAATTCTAGTATTTCAAAATTAATTAATTCATTTATTTATTCAACAAGTACTTTGAACATATATTCCACACAGGGCATGTATTGGTATACAATTATGAATAAGATACAAAGCATAACAGTGTGGTACATGCCAGAATCATTATATAGACAAATGTAGAGCTCGCCTGTGCAGCTAGGGGAGGGGCTGCATTTGAGGGAACCTTTGGAGAAGACAACCTGGAATCACTTTATCTGTTATTCTAGTGCCAGTGGTGAAAATGCCAACTTCCCTTTAAGACATTGACACATTTTTCCATTGTGCAGAATGTTGTACTTCTCAAAGTGATTCCATAAGGGGGCATCAAAGTGGTAAACAATTCTATGTCCTGCTTTCTCTTTCTGAAATTGTTATTCACAGGGCTGAGGTTTCTACTGAACTGTTTTTCAAGTCCTGATTAACTATGATTCAACTTGTCTTTCTTTGCCCTTTGATGGGCGTAAAAACCGTATCAAATTTCATGTTGTGAGGAAGTAAAATATTACATATGTAAAATTGAGACCAAGAAAACATCAGTGACAATATCCACTTACATTTTAAAAAGTAAGCCTGAGCTGAATGAAAGGGAAGTATATATCTGGAAGATTACTGTCACAGAAAGAACTGTCAGTTACAAGGAGTTTACTTCAGGTGTTGCTGTAAATTGATTTACAAATGCGACAACAGGAAAAGAGCATTGATTTCACCCTGCATCATTTGACCGCCTACGAACACATAAACAGTTCGGAAAATAGCTTGCAAACTCAAGAGCTAATTCTTTTGGGAGTTGAATTCCTGGGGTTGAACTTTGGAGCCTGAGGGAAACAGGCCTTCCCGACAAATGTGTCTGGAAGGCTATATGGTCCAAGCCCATTTTTGCCAGCTATAAACGGGGTCACTGGAACCAGAGGGAGCACACAGCTCTTCTTTAAACTGAAGGCATTTATGCTCTAGATGAAAATGAATTCTGCCTCGGCAAGAGATGTACTTATGTGTACAAAGCAAAGAACAACACAGTGACTCCTGGTGGGAAACTGCAAAACCAGAGTAACCTGTGCTCATGGAAACAGGGGTGTGGCTCAAGCTAAATTCCGAAGCAACCTTCCTGCTAAGGCCGTTGGACACAGAATCCATGTAGTGCTGTACCCCTCAAGGAGTTAAACTTATTGAAAAGTAAATAAACAGCCCTGACTGGTGCGGTTGAGTTGCTTGGTGGTCCTCTGGCAAAGCGAAGGATTCCCGGTTGGGGCGCAAGCTTGGGTTGCAGGTTCGGTCTCTGGTCAAGATGTAAAGGGGAGCTAAGTGGTGAATGTATCTCTCACATATCAATGGCTGTCTTCCTTTCTTTCTCCCTCCCTTCCTTCTTTCTAAAATAAGTCAATAAAATCTTTTTTTAAAGAGTAAATTAAAAAAGAGCTAATTCTTTCGAAATCTGGTTAGAAACTGAATTTTAAAAATTTTGTTTAAATGATCCCCTTTGTTCTTAGTAATCTCAGAGCAACCGCATGCACCCAGTTTTCTTCCATCGCTCTCACAGTTTGTAATCACCTATTTTGCTATGGGTTTAAGTACTTATTGCCTGCGTTCCCCAACAGAATGGAAGCCTCAAACAAGCAGGACCATGTTTTTGTTCACCATGGTATATCTGGTGCCTGGTGCACAGTAGTCATTTTATAAATTTGTTGCTTGAATACATGAATAGGAATTTCTATAGTTCTGTTAGCACTTATCTCAGTATTTGTATTTCCTTATCAGTCTTCTGCACTGAATTGTGAGCTCCTTGAAAGCAGTTAGTCTTAACACACATATGTGTCTTCTGAGTCTAGTTTATAAGAGATGCTCAAACATCGCTTATTAAATGAATTAATTCAACCCAGATGTTGCAACACTGCTTCATGCACACAAAAAAACTCAATATGTAATTTCCTTGAATGACTATATAGAAAGAGAGTGAGGCTCTCAGGATCCACTTGAGAATAGTTTTATTTCTCTGTGTCTAACAGATTTTTTCCTAATCTGAATTTTTATGGTATGTTTTGTTTGTGTTCTTGTGCCTTATGTTGTTACTTACTTCCATGTTGACTGGCCCATACCCAACACTCAAAACTTTAATCCCACTCAAGTCCAACTCCAGCCTCTCCAAACATAGGACAGGTTTTGGTGCAGATGAACTGCTAGGATTCAGTGGTATTTCCCTTAGGAAACAAGAATCCAAGACAACATAGCTTACCAGACTATACTAGAATGCAAAATAATCACTTGGGAAGTTTATTAAAATTCACTAATATTTAGAGAATCTAAATATATGAGATTAAGCTACATTTTTATTTAAACTGTAGGCTGCAATGAGAAATCTGCATTTTAACAATCATGCTAGGAAGGTATTTTCGGGCATGCAGGTCCAGATCCTAAAAGTTGAGGGTTCAGAGAGGATGTTTCATACATCCTTGCATTGTCAGTGCCTAGACCTAACATATAATTGGTGTTAACAGCCATTCTCTTAAAATGTAGATGTCTATGCTCCCTAGAGAACTTTTTTTCTCATGAACTGTCTTCTTCTGTTAACCTTTTTCTGCCCTCAAATTTATTTCCTATTACTTCTTATACGATGCTATGCACTAGCCTCAATAGGAATTCAGCCTATTGATTTATGTTTAATGAGAGCCTTTTTAATACCATTAACAAATTCCAGTATCGCTTAAGATATCTAAATTGTTTATTAAGAACCAGCTTAGATGCAAACAATTTAAGCCAAGCCCTAGAGTCACTGGGACCTAGTCCAGATTGCTTAGTGATAAATGAATATACATTGAATTCACTACTTTGCAAACCTATAGAAGAATCTAGACTTTGTTCTTCAGACAACAAAATGTCATAAAATTAACTGGATTGAAAATAGATTTTATTTCAAGTTATATGATTTTATATTAATCTCTCCTAAAATACTTTATTCACTAATATTTTTAAACTTAAAATTTCTGAAAATCTTCCACCAAATTGAAGAGAATTTGAAACAACAGTGGTCTCTAAAAAATTTGGAATCAAATAAACAACAAAAGGTCAATTTCACTTTACAAATGACCACATTTTAATATTATACTTTTTGTTTATATTGCTATTATAACATTTAAATTTAATGTTTTTTTTGGCCATTTGAAAATCTTTTTTAGTAAGTGCCTGCTCACATCATTTTCTCATATTTCTGTTGTGTTGTTTTTTTTTCTTGTTGATTTTTAGGATTTTTAAAAAAAATTCTTATTCTCTTCCAGCTGTCTCAATTTTTCTCCATTTGCCCTCCTCCACCCAGCCCACCCCCCAGCTCCACAGTCAATCCCACACTGTTGTCTATGTCTATTGGTTGCGTGTTCTTTGACTAGTCCCTTCCCCTTCTTTCCACCATTATCCCCTCCCACCTCCCCTCTGGCCACTGTCAGTCTGTTCCATGTTTCCATGTCCCTGGTTCTATTTTGCTTGTTAGTTTATTTTGTTCATTAGGTTCCTGTTATAAGTGAGATCATATGGTATTTGTCTTTCACCTTAACTTTTTACAGCATTTCACAATCTTAACCACTGGGATGGACACACAGTACCATGAAAATTTTAATATCTTTAATCAAAAAGTTGGTACATGTTTAGGGATTTTCCTATTTTTATGTTATTCTATTTAATTTTTTTATTTTAAAAAATATTCTATTTTTAGTTTTAAATTACTTTTGTTTTAAAAATTAAGTTAAATTTTTCTATTTTAAATTAGTAATACACAAATGTTTTCTTGTTGTAAAACATTAAAGTAGCACAACAACCTAAAAATATATCTTAGAAACCTTTCTACATTAGTTACAACTGAACTATCTCATCTGTATCCATTCCATGTAATATTTCATGGTATGTGAGCCATAACTTATTTAATCATTCTCCTGTTGATAGGCATATAAACTGCATTTAATTTTTCTTTCATAAAGTCAATACTGCATAAATATCCTTCATCACTGGTGATTGTACTCACTTGCAGTTTTACACTTAGAAGGATAAAAGTTAATGGAGAATATTTGGGTGACATTTTGAATTTTAATTAACACTGTTAAGTTGTCTCTCGCAGAGACCACATCATTTCTCTACTACCATGGACAACATATGAACTGGCCTATTTCCTTACACCTCCTAAAAATGCAAACTGTTACACAACTTTTTTTCCATTCTGATGGAAATACTATGCTTAATTACATTAATTTTTATTTTCCTAATTAGTAGTAGTGCTATTCACATTTTCATATTATTATTACCCACTTACAGGTTTTTTGTTTGTTTTTTGGTTTATGTACTTTGTCCAATTTTAAATTTTGTTGTCTCTTCTTTCGTAGATGCTTTCTATATATCCTGGATATGAGTGTTTTGTTGGTTACTTGTGCTGTAATGTTTTGTTTCTGTTTTTCTAGTCTTTTAATTAGTAATTATATTGTTCACAGAAGTTTATATGTTTTTATAATATATGATTTCATATTTTCTCTCTCTGGTTTCTGCTTTTAGTGTTTCTTATAAATTCCATTTTGCTATAAAGTCATTATTATGTCCTTTCAGAATTTTTCTAATATTTGTTACACCTTTGAGTTTTATGTTTTGCTCTTTAAACAAGCCAGGGGAAATTTTCTGTATAATGAAAGAAAGGATCCAACTTTTTTTATTGACAGGCATTATTCTACTTCTAGTACATCCATTTCTAATTAACTTGAATGTTAGATGCTTTACAAACTAAATACTATAATATACAGAGTTCTCTTTCTATTATTTCTAATTTATACTTGATGTCTGTGTAAGCGTAGTTCTGTTTTGCTATACTCGTTGACTTGTGTGTAGCCTTGTTTCTTGTCTATATGATGATTTTTGGTGATGAGTTCATGTTCATTGGAAATTTATCATTGGGACTTTTTTAAGGCTTTGGTCGAAGGTGTATTCCTCTAATGAGGATTTATATTTTGCTTCTACCAGCTGTTTATAAACCTAAATTTATTGGAAATTAATATCAAAGTTCCTTAATAGTTTTTGGTTTATAATATTACCAAAAGTAATGGGTTCCATGCTCTGACACCATCTTCCCATAAGGCAGTTTGTCATTGTTAGGGATAGAGAGTGAAGATATTTAAGCAATGAGTCAAAAGTACTGTGACATGATGGTATACAATAGGTTTGGAGGTGCTGTATTAAATTATTCCCTAATGTTTATGAAAAACAATGGTCTTACCAAGTCACTAGAGAAGGATCACATATCCGATAATAATTCTGGAACTATCTAGAATGTTAAGTGCTGAAATATTAGACCAAATAAACTATTAAGTGGAATGAGTTTCTTATTGTGTTTGGCAAGAACTGATTTTTTTTTAATAGATGATCTTCAAAAAATAGAACAACTGGCATTTTGTCTTAGGCAACAAAGTTACGTGGTATTCTTCAAGGATTCCTGAGACCCTTTGGCTAGGACTTTGTGTACCTTCTAACTGAGGCCTCATGTACTATTTCATCAGTTTGGAAGTCGCAAATAAAGAATTCTAACTGTGACATGCAGAAGCTATTCATAGAACATTATTTTAGCCCCATCCCCATATTTATAGATGTGGAAAATAGAGCCAAATATAGAAACATTTAGCTCTTCATAAATGTAACTCCACAAAGAAAAAGGTTTGTGTGTTATTATTACTTGGGTTTTTGCATTTATTGTTAATATGTTATTATTTGTATAGTTCATCATGGATACTATATATTTTAAAGGGCATATGAGGCTACATTAACCAGAAATAAGAAATTATGTTTAAATGTTAAGTGTTTAGCCTTGTCCAGTGTGGTTCAGTTGGTTGGAGCGCTGTCCTGCAACCAAAGGGCTGTAGGTTCAATTCCTGGTCAGGGCACATATCTAGGCTTCAGGTTCAATCCCAGTTCTGGGCACATACAGTCCCTGGTCTGGGCACACATGGGAGGCAACCAATTGGCAATCTATTGATGCTTCTTTCTCACATCAGAATTTCTCTCTCCCTTCTTCTCTCTCTAAAAATCAATGAAAAAAAATGTCCTTGGGTGAGGACTAAAAAACATATAGTTAAATATTTATATGTGATATTTCTAATATTAAATGACCATAACAAACTGTTATTGATAAAGTACACATTTTAAATAAGAATATTTGGCTCAAAATCTGAAAATACAATTAAAAGCTTTATATACCTTGAAAACTGGATTTTAAAAAATTGCTAATTAGCTAATACACATAGTGGCTTTTTTCTCTTTCCCCATATCTGGCGATATCTAGAGCTTAGGAATGTTCCCTAGAATATTAGCTTTTTATCATGGAGAAAAATAGCTCAAAACTCTACTCTTTCAACTTTGTAAACATTATTTAAATACATCAAAGAATATTTTAATCAACATTGAAAGCATAAAAGTCAAGTCTTCCTTTTTAAGTCAAAACAGTGTTCTTAACTTGGTAGCTGAGTTTATTTAACCTGAATTTTTTCACTCCCTGATTATAACCTGGAACGCACTGAGGCTCCAGCCTATAGAAATACATGGACATTTGTTGAAATGCACTGCTAAGTATCAAACTTATAGAAGCTTCCCTGCTTCTCCCATATTCCTTACTTTCCATGCCCCTTCATGATTTTGCTGGACCTACCTGGAATGTCCACCCTTTCTCCTTTTCCTCCTTCTTGCACACCCCTTCTTTCTGCTCTAGCTCAACTCCAGATTATGCCTCAAACAAAATAAATGGAAAAACAAAAAAATAAAAAGAGAAGAATATCAACACTTCTATGAAGCATCTCTGGGCCCAGAGACAGAAGTTGTTACTTCCTGTGTGTCTTTCTACGGTAGCATTGTTCATCTTTTAATACCGGTATGATTTTATGAATCTGTCTCCTTAAACTATAAGCTACTCAGGAGCAGGGTCTGTATCTTTACATTCCCTACTCCCCAGCCAAGCATGGGGGCAGGTCCATAGTGTGTGTGCAGTACACGATTGCTGATTTTACAGGTGTTGCTACTGCTTCCCCATTGTGTTTGTCTCTGACATCAAAGAGCAGTTCTTGAATCTTGGATTCTAGCTGCTTCTCAAAATTCCATAGAACAGCTTTATTATTTTTCCCCTTCTCTTCCTACCTTTCTTCCTCCATTCCTGTTTTTGTTTCTCTTAATTCTTTTCTCTTCCTCACTTTCTCATCTTCTTTGCCTCTCCTTTGCATCTTCCCTTTCATTCAAAATCACTGCTTCAAAGTAATGAGTTTTCTTAGTCATGCACTAATCCTTAGTGACTGCATTTTTTAATCCTTAAACCCAACTAGGATTGCATCGCCCAACACCTGTTAACAAACTTGTCCAGGATAGACCTACCGCATTTGTGAGCCTCTAATGTTGCCGTTATTTTGGAACACTGATGGTCATATGAGCTATGCCAACCTGGATAAACACATGGAATCATGAACTCAATTTAAGATGTGAGGTTCTTGTGTTTCATCTTTGTACTGACATTCTAACTTTAAACCTATTAGGTAACAATTCTCATGTCCCTTTCCCTGGAATAACCAATGCCTGGTTGGGTTCCCACATATGGGCGCCAAGTCTTTAGCCAACTCTGTGATTCTGCCTAAACACCTTTCCTCCTGTTTGTGCCTATCCCCTGGAGACCAGAATAGAGTAACAAATACCCCCAATGTATAGGACATATATTGAGAATGAGGGGAGGTGTTGTTCTACACACTTTGCACTGGTGGCAGTGATAAGGTATCACGGTTTTACTGACGAATATCTTTCCTCTGCTTCAAGTAACTACAGAGAAACTAACAATGTTAATTGCTCCAATCAGGGGCCTGGAATCACCCAGGAATGATTCTGCCTCAAATCTTCCTGGATATATTTGCATTGAACCCATTAAAAGTATGACTTTGTATGCTTTTAAGAATAAAGAGAAAGAGAAAGACTTTATTCAAGTCTTTGCTTAAATGTCATCTTTCTGTTGTGGTTAATCATGACCATCCTAATTCAGACTGTGAATCTCTACCAAGCCCCATCCTCTCTATCCTAGTCTACAGTTTTTAGATCACGTATTACTTTCTGAAGTGTATTTTACTCCTTCACTATTTTTATTGTTCGTGGTGTGTTTCTCCCGTTTGGAATTTGAGCTGTACAAGGGCAGGTTTTCTTTTCCTCTTTTGTCTCTTTTATTCACTGATGTCTCAAAGCACCTAGAATAGTACTTGGCACATATAGGCACTTTATAAATTCTTGCTGAATGAATGAATAGACAAATGAAAACAACACATCAAGAATATTCTCTAGGAGTAGATATATATTTCTGATTCTACAGTTAGAATGTTTAAAAATAATATTTAGTTCTTTCCAATTGCAAGGAAGCAAAATAAATGAATGGTTTTTCAAGAGGAATATTTATATTTATTTTTCTCTTTTTTTGATGATATCATGTTTTAAAATTAGATGTGACAACACACAAGCTCAAAATGAGGTCCTGGGATTTTGAATATTAATCAATGGAAATTTTCCAGCATTCCAAGGTGCTGATTTTCAGATCTCATGTAAGATCTCATGAATAGATCTTTCATTACAATTCCCTCAGAATAGCAAAGTCCCTGCTGCCCCTTCCAGCGGGGCCCATGATTTAACTCTGGAATTTGTTTTGACTCACTGAGTATAAAAGCAATGAAAGGAACATGTGGGAGTCATTGAAATAGTGCAGGTAAAAGCTGCTTTCAGAAAGAGAGAGACACATCCCTAAATCGAGTAAACGGATCAAACATATCAAATAACTTTGATATAGCAAACGGATTCTTCACTTGGTAAAGGTCGTCACCTCGGGATTATTTAAAATGTGAAATTATTTTAAATATTTTTACTAATGAAATGTCTCCTGTGTGAATCACAATGATGTGGCTGTTTCACAGGAGATTGTCTAGGGCATGAAAGAGAGTATAGCTGGGTTAGGAAGCGAGTCTGGGAGCAGAAGCCAGCGTTGAGAGTCTCTGGTGCGTCGTGGTGTGACCAGAGATTATGTCTTAATGCCTGTCCTTTGAACCTCGTTAGAGAGAACAAATCAGTCACAGCAGAACCGATGAAGCCAATGGCCTTCGCTGGAGCTACTCCGTGACTAAATGCCTGATTTATTTATGTTTCCAAATGAAGCCCTTTTTTTTTTTTAAATTAAGGGAATGGTTGTATTAATTTTAAAGTATCCCATGACTGCATTTCATTTAACTTTTATTGACCTTAAGTATTTAAAGAACAGTTTGCTTACTGACCTGAGAAGATTCATATTTCCAGGAAAATTAAGCTCTAGAAAAGATGTTATGGAAAATGCATAGCCTTACAGTAAACATATGTATTCCTATGATAAAATCATTGTTTTTCAGCACATTGAAAAGGGAACACAGGTAACACTATTTTTTCTTAATTTTATCACTAGGAAATACCACAGAGAAGAGATCATCACTAGCTCTTGAAGGTAATCTTCAATATGTGTATTAGTGCTACGTGTTTATTTTGTTCACGTGAATTCTCTGTACACTTATTGATATACATTTTAATAAAGGCAAATTTTCAGAGAAAGGCTAACATAAAATGAATAACTAGCACTGGATCCTTTCCTATGAGGAGGGTGAATGACCAGCTCCTTGGAGAAATAACATTTGCTAACGCTGTGCTGTCCAAAACAGTAACTAGTTGCACTTAAATTAATGAAAATTCAATAAAATTATTCATTAAGGTGCTGAGACACACTAGCAACTTTTCGAGGGCTTAATAGTCACTAGCAGTTACCACACTGAACAGCACACATATGGAACACCTCTATATCACATAAAGCATTAACCTAAAATGCCTAATTTTAAGTGAAAAATATGTAAATAGAAATCAGTCACACACAAACACATATATTGCACATACATCAATTATTTTAGAAACATTAATGACTGAAAGGATTCCACCACTTGAACAGAAGTAGAAAACTGAAAAAGAACAGAACCCTCAGTTTGTTTAGTAAAACCTGCCAGGGAAGATGAATAGCCATTATAAGAATAAAGAGTGAATTTAGATTTAATGGAGCAGAATAAAAAGAGAAATACAGCAGGTAATTTCTAAGGTTTATTACAAAAGTCTTAAAAGAGTAACTTTGAATGTATATTTTACCTGTTAGTATTTTACACTTTGATGACTTAGAAGATTAATATTAAAATTATGGTTCATAGAATAAAAGTGCAAAGCAGGTAATAGTCCTATTAAAAAATCCCAAGTAATTTAAACTTGAAGAACATTACCCAATCACCTGTGTTATTTGAAGCATCCTCTGATCCAGGATTTTTCAGCAGAAAAAAATAGATTCTTACTCTACATACAGGTAGATCAAACTATGCAAATCTGTACCTAAGACTCTGAATAGTCCCTTTCCAACTTACTGGTTTTACAGCGTCTAAAAGAAATTACATAGATCCGATTTTTATATAACTACAATACAGCAGTCAAAACCATTTATAAAGATGTATTGTTTTACCTCTCATATCTATCACATCCCCCAAAGTTGTTTAACTGTGGACTTGTCATGCTTGGCTTTTAATTTCCAGTGAGCCAAGTCTTCTTAAAATCACTGAAACAATTAACCATTAGACTACATCCCAAAGACAATGCGAATGAGTGTACCAGCATGCAGAGGAAGCACCATGGTTTACTTGACCCCGATTCTTCAATGAGCAATATTGAACAGATCTAATCAGGGTGGGTGGCGAGAACACTTGAACACAGCTCAGGAGTGGAACTTAGGAGCGGGTCATCGGGCCTAGGAAGGGGCCTGGGGACGCTAGTGCCTTTCTGTGCTGCGTGCCGCCCGGGGCCTCAGATGGAATGATCGATTTACATTGGTTTGATTGAATTCTAAAAATGCAGAACATTAGGTAGCTATATTTAATAACCTACTGTAAGTTACTTTTTAAAATTCTACTGTTTATGAAAATAAATACTGCCTTCAAGTATGAAACTCTTGAGGCTACTTAAAATGTTTAATATGCGAAGCTATTGATTCTGGAAGCACAGATTCAGGCAGAAACCCGAAGAGTCCTGATAACATAGTGAAAGTGAGGGTTTTTTGTTTTTGTTTTTGGTAAGACAAAGCATACGAATAATTACACAAAGCGGAGAAAAAATTTCCCATTAGTGTGCTGATATGCTGAGCTACTCTTGGCTCTCCGTGATTGGTTACTGATTCTAGCTTCAGATAGGTTCATAATCATCAGTCCTTGTGACCACGATGTCTGCTTTCCTGCTGTCTTTACAAACAATTGTTTATAAACAATTGCGGTTTGGCCTAGTCTAAAGGTTTAAGGACAAGATAAGCATTACTGTTCCTCTGGAATGGCTGTTCTGGCTCTATTTTTAAATGGTTCCATTTATGTCACATATCACACTGCTATGTCCATCCTTAGTGCAATTTTGCATTCCTGTGTTTTTAAGTTTAGCTCTTGATATTTTCAGAATACCTAGAAATTTAACTCTGAGGTCACTCATACATTTAATTTAGATCTTGACACTAAATACGGGTTACCAACGGAATACCTCACGGAATAACACAAAGAGGCTTTTGAAAATCTTTGCATGGAAACCAAAGAAAACACAGGGGAGAAGTAAGGTGAGAGGAGTGGAGTTGTTACTCTCATGTAATTTTGATCAGTTTGCCAACCTCACGTTTGCTTTCCTACGCTAAGCTCTCTACTGACCGGAATCATCGGAACGTAAATCATTCCCCGCAACTTTCCTTTTCTGGCCTCTGCTAATCTAATTCTTTTGCATTTAGCCAAGTTCACATAAAGTTTAATCAAAGGCCAGAAATATATGGAGTAAAACTCTCAAGGCTAATACTAATCATATTAGGATATTAATTGGGCATACAAAAATGAATTGAAAAAAATGAAAGACAGAGACCGAGATCCCAATTTACATGTAGTTAGAAATCCATGCCCAGTTCATAGTTAGCAAACTCTCCTTTATTCTTCCCACATCCACCTCCCATTTCCCAATTACATACATGCACTAGCTGGAATCAGAATGTGCTAACTCATACGCAAATCACGCTGAGGTTTTACACCCTGTGCGCTGCATGGTTTCTCACACTTTAATGTGCACGTGAGTCAGCTGAGGACCTTGTTAAAATGCAGCTTCTGATTCATTAGGACTGGTGTGGGGCCCAAGGTTCTGCGTTTCTGATATGCCCCCAGGAGATGCTCATGTTCTGATTCACGGATGACACTTTGAATAGCAAAGTTTTGCAGCAAAGTATCATCTGCTTTCCTAAATTATGAACTGTCTGTCATATTCCGTAGACCATGCCACCTTGCTCATGTTGACTGACAACTTGACAGTTGGATATACATAAATATTTATACAGAAAATGATGTTCTGAGTTGTACTAATTATGACCTTTAACAAACATCACGAACACTATAATATGCATTACTTAACTAAAATGGAAAAACCCAAAATATGACTAATCAGAAATGATAAATGATATCTATATTTCCCAATACATTTTTATATTTTGAACTTTTGTCGTAGTTGAAAAATATACTAATCGTATAACTTCTAACATATGAGCTATTAACTGTTTAATGATATTGTAAAACATTAATCAAATATATGAGGTTTTCCCATAAATTATGACACTATCATGTTGCTTTTTATTCCAAATTAAATAAGTATATTTGGTTTAATTGCCTGAAAAAAATGTGCTGAAGTTACTTTTGATTTTTTTAGTTTTCCTGACTTATCTTTTATCTTTTTTTACCCCACAGACAGGAAGACAAATATGTTTCCTTTCTTTTCACAAAAGGAAAGGTCAGATTATGGTCAAATGCATTGTTCCATAAGTCTAATATTAAAGATGCTTTTTGTATTGGTTTATAATCAATTAAAATATATTATTTAGTTTTAAAGTTTTAAGTAAAAAAAATACAAATAAAAGTATTAAAATATACTTCTATTTTTCCTGAATTATATTCTTTAAGCTATCTTCTGTCGCCTTTTTTCTTACTAATTTTTAAATAAAGTCCTCAGATATTTTATTTATAACCATTCACGTCATACAATGTATGATCCCAAGAAATCAAATCAAACTGTTATGCTAACCTTCAAAGTTGTGGCTGTGACCACTTTCAGGTGACGTCTTGTCAAAAGATGTTTCCTCGTCTTTCTTGTCTGAATCTTTCACAGAATCATCAGACTGGCTCCCAGGGTGACTCTTAAATGTTGGTGAATACAAACTTCTCTCTATTTCCACTTCCTGTTAGAAGACATGAAAAGGATGTGTGTTAAAAGCTATCGGTGGGAAACAGATGTGGTTTTCAGGGGGTTTAGACGGCAGCAGTGAGAGAGAGTGGAGGTTCCTATGAGGGATGTTTTCCAATATGCTTCAGGAAATTTTCTGATAACTAAGCGAAGAACAGCAAACACATATCTGATACGTAGTTTACTTTTCTCCAATAGTTTCACTTCTGAATTAGCTTTTCTTTCATGTGGCTTTTTTTTTCTCCAGTAAAAGGGAGAAAGTGGAAATAAGGGTCACAATACAACCTAATATGTATGCAACCTCCTGAGGCCTGAGAAATATCCATTAGGGATTTTAAAAACTAGCAATATACCAACATTATATGCTTAAGACAGAAGAAAATGAGTTTTCCAATGTTATGCTCACCTCATAATGATAATCTTAGTAATTATAGAGTTCCCAAATTATATGACCATTCAGCCACCAGACCTAAGTACATTTTGGCAATTCATAAAGATTGTGAAATTACTTCTTTGAGAACCTAATTCAAAACTGGAGAGATAAATGTTCCCAAAGGAAAAAAGTATAAAGGATATTTCAAATACAGGGAACCCAATGTTCCATATTTTTCAGAATGAGTAATATATTCTAATAAAACAAGACAAGGCAATGAGACTAATTATTTTGAATTAAAAATTATAAAAATTAAGTAAATAAGCCAACACATTGACAAGCAATAGAGTATCTTTATTTTTTAAAAAAAAGCAATGTGTTGAAATATTTTCAATAGCTACTCATCAGTTTTGGAGTTTTGCACATGAGGTTTTGCTTTCTAAATAACAGCCATTTAAACAATAAGAGGAATTACTTTTCACTTTTGTTACATTTTAAATACACTGGCATGGGTGAGTCAAATTTGAGAGACAGCTAAAAATTCTAAAACATTTCTTAGAGTAGGTATATTTTAAATATCTATAATATGGTTGCAAAAAGCAAGGTTCTTAGAAAAATAACCTCTTGACATGTTTTCTAATTTTCATATCCATTTATACATAAGTATCTGTATATATGAAAGTAATAAAAAATTAGAAAATATTGGTATGTGTTTAATCATCGCATCTTTAGATACCCTCCCAAATATATAATATATTCTATCTTCATTACTGTGACTTTTAACTGGAATGGAAAACATTTATAGGAGAAAAACACAGAGAAATATTTCTAATTTTTTTCAGTGCATTGTCTTTAACATTTGTGTTTCCAACTATTATCAGACACTCGTAGGTTCGTAACAGTGGCGATGCTTTATGCTGTTGTGACACAGTGTCAGAAGTGCCACGGCGCGTGGGCGTGAGCCGGTGAATGAGCACAGCTTCCCCCGCCCCCGGCTCATTCTGGTGTTCTCTCCCGCTGCATGTAAAGTGACTGCTGTGAAATGAATGCAGTATGTTTGTCTGTTTTGTTTCAGACAAATTTAACCCAATTCCTAGTGCTGGCAAAAATAAAATAAGATGAATAAAAAGAAACCGAAGGTGCTTAAAAAGTAATGACTCCCTTCGGAAAACTTGTTTTGACAAAGGGCAGAATACCAGTTCCATGGTCCATGGAACTGACTGATGATATGAAGGGATTATCTCTGTTTCATATAGAAAAGTGGAAATGCGATTTGGTGAAACTGTTTAAGCAAACATTTCAGCCAGTGATGACATTAACTTATACAGTACTGGCATTCTCAATTCTGAATTCACAAATACCAAAGTGCATCATGTATTGAGGCGGTAACAGACCCCACAGACAGTCCACATATGAATGTAGCCGGTAGACCTGTTTCCAAGTTTCAGTCATCAGATCCTGGTCATTCTGAAGCAAGTTCCTCAGCGCTCTGGCAAGGTGTGAGGAGGGGCCTGTGTAGAGACCTAACAGAACTTCTTAGATGAGGCTGCATTGAGCTGTCTCTAATCAAAGCAGACAACTGCTTTAATCTCTTAATCTGTTTTATGCACTCTGCTTCTACAAAAGATTTACTTTGAGTAAAAAATCTATCAGCTTAGACAAATGCACAAAACACCAGTTTAGAGGGAAAAAACTCAGCACTTAATGATGAGATGTGTGGGCTGAAGCTCTCTCTTGGCTCCTTGTTAGCTGCGTGGCCTTGCTCGGGCCACTTGGCCTGCCTGGGACGATGGTTGCTCATTTTTTATGTGAAGAGATTTAGTTATCAGACATCTAATATTCTATAACCAAGCATTTATAGTGTAATTTTATTTGAAGTAAAAAAGAAATATCATTCATCTTTTGCACCTGTCATTTTAGTAAGGGAAATGTAATAGAGCACGCAAATCAATGGAAACATGCAACTATGCACAGACTGGGAAGCAGAAATACATAATCTCTGAGTGTTTACAGTGGGGCAATTATCCAGTGAGGAAGGTCATGCAAAGCTCCCCTGGGGGAACATCTTCCGCTTACATGTAAAGGATAAAATGGGGCTTAGCTTAGTGAAGAACTTTCCAGGTGGAGGGAACCTGTGCAAATGCCTTGGGCTGACAGGAAGCACAGTGGGTAGAAATGTGGCTGGAGCAGGGAGCCTGGGATCATGGTGCTGGATGACCCGCGAAGGCAGGTATAGGCTAGATTAGAAAGGACCTTGAGAGCCATGTTAACTATTCTCATCTTGGCTGAATGGAGAGCTACTAAAGAATTTTAATTGTGTGTGCATCTGTGTGTGGTGTACGTTTGTACCCATGACAGAACCCTTTGCAGTATGATAAGCTCAATCTGCCTCTAGAGTAGGTTTTCTCAACCTTGGCACGATTGACCTTTTGAACCAGATAATTCTTTGCTGTGGCGGCCTATTCTGAGCATTGTAGGATGTTTAGCAGCATCCCTTGTTTCTCCCCACTAGATGCCAGTAGCATTGTTCCCTAGTTGTGATGCTCAAAAGTGTGTTCAGACATTTCCAAAACTCCTCTGGGGAGCAAAGTCACTCCTGGTTGAGAGCAATGCTCTAGAATAGACTAGACTGAAAGAAGGTCAAAGAATATGTGGGAAGATCAGTTAGAAGTCTATGGCACATAGACTAGAAGTGTATGGTACTGCAGGCAAATGATAACCACCTTGGATAACAGGTGGTGATGAAAATATAAGTGAACTAGGTTAAAAGCTGACAAGACTAGGTAATGGATTGAATCTGAGGTTTGCTTTGGAGAGAAAGTTATACTTTCTGGTGTAAACAACTAAATGGATTGTAATAACCACTAAATAATGTCAGACCCCCAAAAGAAATCTGGTTTGGTAGAGAAGATAGATTATTAGCTGGGTACCAAGGTGTCCAAAGGCAGTTGTATATGTAGCCTTGCAGCTGACAGGAGAGGTCCTAAGTAAACAAATAACTTGGGAGTCATCTTCCTTTTAGTGTTAATTGAAACAATGGATGTTGATTAACTTGCTTCAAGTGCAAAGAGGAGCAAGATGAGAACTAAGCCTTGAAAAATGCAGACATTTAATATAATGGTAGAGAAGCAAAAGCAGAGGAGAAAAAGGAAGAAAATCAGAAAGGAAGAATATCTTTAATAATACTGAACTTTTATTGAAAGCATGAATTAGGTAAGGACTTAAATATATCTTTTGAGTTTAGCAACATAAATATAAACTGTTGAGTGAAACCATTTTGATGGAAGAAATAGGTGGAAAGGCAGATTAAATTGGGAAAAAGATTGACTGGAAGCTGGTAAATTCAGACAGCTCCTTGAATGGCTTAGCATTACACTGGAGGGAGAAATAGAGCGGTAACTTGAGAGGTCTGTGTTTTGTTTTAAAGGGAGGAACTTGCATATTTTGAAAAGCTATTTGGAAGGATTTAGTGAGATAGAGGTTGGCTGTACAGAAGAGAGAAGGAAATATCAATGATGTAAAATCTCTGAGAAGGGTAAGAAGACAGAATCAAAAGCACAGACAGAAATACAACCCAAAGATTGGAAAACACAAAGCATTCCTGTCACAGAGGGGAAGGAGGGTAAAATTAATGCAGGTATAGATGATTTGTATGCTTGGTAGCTCGAAGAACATTCCAGTCTGAAATAATCTATTTTTTTCTGTTAGGATGTGAAGTCTGATGAACGTCGGGGGTGGGGGGGGAGCATTTGAAGAGAATGAAGAAAGTTTAATCTCATTGCTGTGGGGAAGTAAGATGAGTAGACAGAGATGACCACATTGAGCACTGCATTGGGATCCCATTTGCAGGGCTACTGATAGGCCCTGTCAAGTGACTTTGACTGAAAATTCTCCACAGTTCTACTTTAGGCGATGAGAAAGAAGATAGCTGACTTTAGCCAAGGAAAGGTTTTGTGGGGACAAAAATAAAAATAAAATGTGAGTTGCAGGGTAGGCTAAGATATAGGAGGGGATAGGTAGAAGGGCATTTAGGTTACCATCAAGAGAACTAAGAGTGATTGAAATGATACTCATGGGATGCAAAATAGATTAAAAGGGAAGAAAGTAAAAGAAGGTGGATTAGAAGATAGAAAAAGGATCAACAGACTGGAATCCTGGTGAGTTTAAAGAATCCTGTAACTGAATACTTGTCAAAGCAAATTGAAAAGAAAGTTGACCAAGATGTTTGCTTTCGCAATTTGGGAAATAAAACAGTTACAATTGCTAAGATCCACTTGTGACCATAAAAATGGAAGCCGAAGTGGAGTAGAGGGGAAAGTCATTAAACAGGAGGAAGGCTAGGAGCTCAGAAGCTATCATGATGTCTCAGGATAATGGGAGGGCTTGGAAGGTTGAATAAGATTGTAAGTTAATTGTCAACATCCCAGATATACAAAAGAAAATTAATTGAAATTTAATAAATAACAGTGACAAAGGGGGACAAGGTGAGTATACCTGTCTGCCATGAGCCTTAAATGAGCAAAGTTTTAACAAGAGAGTGGAAGAGAAGTGGTCAGAAAGAACAGTGGTCTCAAAGTCCAAGAGAAGGATTCAGAGATGGGGATTTTCAGGGGGACAGTCAGGCTCTGTTAAGGCACAAAGGTAGAGGATGCATTTGGAGAAGAGGTTGAGGGTACAGAGGAGGTTGCTAATAATGGAGAGGTAGCTCCAGAAGCACTGGTGAAATCTCTGGCTTAAGTAATATCTAAGTAAATAAAATCTTTCAGTAATGTCTATCTATATCTTTTCTAGCTTTATGGCACCTTAAAACCATGAAAACAATAGAAAAGGGGAAATAAGCTTAAAAGAGAAAATTTGTCTATGTTATTTATATACATTTCTTTCTTTAACAGATACATAATTATAACCTTAGAATATAAAATATATATTTTTAAAAATATGAAAATGAAAAACACCAACTTTTAATCATCATTAGCATATACTTCACAAGAGGTCATGGAACTATAGGGCCACCTAAAATGGTCAGAAAAATCATATCAGTCATTTCAAAAGAAAGCAGTTTGCCTTACTACTTTACATAGTTTCCTCTCAGTATGAATCCAAGAATGAAGAGGGCATAAGGTGGGAGGGGGTGGAAGATGAACACAGGCTGATAAAATAAAAATGTTTGGGGGAGCCAAGATGGCAGAGGAGTACGTGGAAGTTACACTAACCTCCACCCAGAACCAACCTGGAATTACAACTAAATTGTGAGAAATCATCCAGAATAACCAATTGAACGCTAGCTGGAGAGACGCCTTATAACCATGGACAGGCAGAAGAATCCACTTCACCACAACATGACTGGCACGGAGTGTGGAAGAGATGTGAGAGGGCTGCCTGGGCTCTCACGGGTGGCAGCTGAAGTGCCAGAGGGTAATTTCAGCAGCCGGGAGAATCCCCATGAGAAGTGTGGGGTCCAAACCCCAAACTTTGCCCTGCCACCAGCATCAGAATCAGAAAGGAACCCGGATAACATCCAGCTGTGAAAAGCAGTAGGGTTTCTGTGTGTCAGGGAGAGCCAGCCAGAGTCACAGAGAGTTTTTAATGGACCAATGCATAAAATTCTGTTTGCAGCCACCTGTCTTGGGCTCCTGCAAAGGGGAGCAGATTGGACTAGAGACACTTGAGAGGAGTTTGGGGATGGTGGCTTTGGAGAGAGAACTTAGAGAGTAGCCACCAGGATCTCAGTACTGAGTCACCCTCCATATTGCAGGAGCCATCTTTCTCAGGCAGAGCACTGCCTTCCAAGTGCCATCAGTCTGAGAGGAAGCAATAGCCCCACCCACAGGAATTACTCTGCCCCACCCTGTGGTGCCTAAATCTGACTGCAGATTACAGATTAACTAGATTAACAACTGAAGGAGACAGCCACAGACTGCTGATAGCTAGTAGCCTTGAACAGGCTGCCTACGGCCACATTGGGCCATCATCTGACATTACCAGGGGTGAATCCAGAAAGAGAAGACAGTGGTAAATGCTAGATACTACTGAGATGAATTCCATCATAGTCTTCTTCATGATTTGTATTATTTTCTTTCCTGCATAGCTTTTTAACATTCATTTCTTGTCCTTCAGGTTTGTGCATATTAAGTCACTAGTTTTTATATTATAGTTTATTTCAAATCTCATATTTGGCTCCTTCCTTTTCTTACTCCATTTTACCTTCTTATTTCCTTTTCTTATTTTCATTTTAAATTTTATTTTCTCTCTTGCTACAACTTGTTTCCTTTCTGCACTCTTACTATTTCTCCCCCCTCCAGTCACTCAAAACCATTATTATTGGGCTGAGTCATTTCACATTCATTTTCCCGTTGTTAAAATACCCTTATTCTCTCTACCTTTATCATTCTTTCCTTGTTGTTTGCAGATATGGTGGTTGTTGTTGCATTTCTTCAATTTTACTCCTAGACCTTCATTATTTTTGTGTTTCAAATCTCAGATTTTACCATTCTCCTCTCCTACCCCATTTGCCTTCCTCCTGCCCCTTCTTTTGTTCATTTTAAATTTTAATTTTCCCTGTCTTAGCCTGGTTTTCATTCTTTATGCTTAGTATTCCTTCTCCCTTTATCATCTCAAAATCACCTCCCTTTTCTCTAGACATCTCTTAAGCTTTTTCTCTTTCTTTTTCCCTCTTATTCCCGTACTACCTATATTAATTTTTGTGCATTGGTTGTCGATAGTACTGTGGTGGATCTTTTCTCCAATTTGGTTCCTATTATATTTTCTCTCTCTCACTATATATTTTTTAAAATTTCTGTTTAAACTTACTATTATATGCTTCCCTTAGTCCATTCCACCTTCTTCCCTCCCTTTTTCATTTATGATGTAAATTTTACTTTCTCTCCTTGTCTTGTCCTTATTCCCAACTCCTATTTTTACCCCTCCCTCTACCCTCTCAAAATCATTTTTCTTTCAGTTAGTCATATCAATGGCAAAATTCAAAGACAAACAAAGAATCTTAAAGGCAGCAAGGGAGAAACAGGAAGTAACATACAAAGGAGCTCCAACAAGGCTATTAGCTGATTTCATGACAGAAACACTACAAGCCAGAAGGGAATGGCAAGGAATATGCCAAGAGATGGAAAGCAAAGGCCTGCAACCAAGACTGCTCCACCCAGCAAGGCTCTCATTTAAAATGAAAGACAAAATAAGGAGTTTCCCAGACAAATGAAGGATAAAAGAATACACCTCCACCAAACAGCATTGCAAGAGATACTAAAGGGACTGCTTTAAGAAGATGAAGAAAAAGAGAGAGAGAGGAACAAGGTAAAAAGGGAGAAAAGGGCAATGAATAAGTACCTATCAATAATAACCTTAAAGGTAAATGATTAAATGCTCCAATCAAAAGACATAGGGTAGCTGAATGGATAATAAAATATGATCTGCACATATGCTGCCTACAAAAGACCCACCTCAGAACAAAAGACCTATACAGACTAAAAGTGAAGGTAGGGAAAAATAATATTCTAAGCAAACAGGCCTGAAAATAAAAAAACAAAACAAAACAATAACTGGGGTAGCAATACTTATATCATACAAAATAGATTTCAAAACAAAGGCCATTAAAAGAGACAAAGAAGGACATTTCATAATGCTTAAAAGAGAGATCCAACAGGACAATATAACCCTTGTAAACATATATGCACTGGACATAGGATCACCAAAATACATAAGGAATATCTTGGAGGACTTCAAGGAAGATATTGACAGCAACACACTCAGAGTAGAGGATTTTATCAGCCCATTGTCAGCAATGGATAGATCTAAGCAAAGAATCAAAAAGGATAATGTGATATTGAACACTACAGAACAAATTGATTTAATTTATGTGTGTGTGTGTATGTGTGTGTGTGTGTGTGTGTATAAGTTTTCACCACCAAAAAGCAAAATATACATTCTTTTCAAATGCACATGGAATATTTTCAAAGATAGGCCACATGGTAGGACACAAAACAAGCCTCAAAATTCAAAAATACTGAAATCATATCGAGTATCTTCTCAGATCACAATGGCTTGAAACTAGAAACAAACCTCAAGGAAAAAATCAAAAAACATTCAAATACATGGAGACTCAATAACATGCTATTGAATTATGAATGGGTCAACAATGAGATCAAGGGAGAAATCAAAAAGTATCTGGAAAAAAATGAAAATGAACACACAACAACCCAAAACCTATGGGACACAGAGAAGGAAGTTCATAGAAATACAGGCCTACCTAAAGAAGATAGAAAAATCTCAAATAAACAACCTAACCCTGCATCTACAGGAACTAGAAGAACAAAAACCAACAAAGCCCAAAGCAAGTAGATGGAGGAAATAATCAAGATCAGAGCAGAATTAAATGGCATAGAGACTAAAAGGGCAATTCAAAGGATCAATAAATCTAGGAGCTGTGTTTTTGAAAAGATAAACACAATTGAAAAGTCTTTAATCAGAATGATCAAGAAAAAAACAGAGAGGACCCAAATAAATAAAATCATAAACAAAAGAGGAAAAATCACAACCAATATTGCAGAAATACAAATGACCATTGGATATTACTATGAACAACTATATGTCAAGAAATTTGGCAACCTGGGACAAATGGACACAATTCTAGAAAGATACACTCTTCCAAAAATGAATCAAGAAGAAGTGGAAAGTCTGAATAGACTAATAACAATTAGTGAATTGAAGTAGTCATAAAAAATACTCCTGGCTCACAGAAGCTCTGGACTGGATGGCTTTACAAGCAAATTTCACCAGACATTTAGGAAACAGCTAATTCCTATCCTTCTCAAACTATTCCAAAAAATTCAAGAAGATGGAAGACTTCCAGATTCTTTCTATAAGGCAAGTATCCTGATTCCAAAATGAGGTAAAGACAAAACAAAGAAAGAAAACTACAGGTCAATATCCTGATGAACATAGATGCTAAAATCCTCAATAAAATATTGGCAAACTAGATCCAGCAATATATTAAAAAGATCATATACCATGATAGAATGGGATTAATCTCAGGGATATGAGGATGGTATAATATATGTAAATCAATAAACGTAACACACCACATAAACAAAATGAAAGACTAAAATCATACAATCATATCAATATGTGCTGAAAAAGTATTTGATAAAGTACAGCACTCATTATGATAAAAATACTCAGCAAAGTCAGAATAGAGGGAGCATACCTCTATATAATAAAAGTCATATATGAGAAACCTACAGCCAATATCATACTTAACATGCAAATGGTAAAAACTTTCCCCCTAAGATCAGGAAAACACAACGGGGTCTGGTTTTACTACTTCTATTCAAAGTAGTATTGGAAGTTCTAGCCACAGTGATCAGACAAGAAAAGAAATAAAAGACATCCAAATTGGAAAGGAGGAAGTAAAACTGTCATTATTTACAGGTGACATAATAGTGTACATAGAAAACCCTATAGACTCCACCAAAAAACTACTTGACCTAATAAATGAATTTGGTAAAATAGCAGGATACAAAATCAATGTTCAGAAATCAAAGACATTTTTGTACACCAACAATGAAATATCAGAAACATAAACTAGGGAAAAAATTGCATTTACTATAGCAACAAGAAAAATAAAGTCCATAGGAATAAACTTAACTAAGGAGGAAAAAGACCTGTACTCAGAAAACTACACAACATTGAAGAAAGAAATTAAGGAAGGTACAAATAAATGGAAGCATATACCATGTTCATGGACTGGGAGAAATAATGTTATTAAAATGTCCAACCTACCCAAAGCAGTCTATAGATTCCACACAACCCCTATTAAAATACCAATGACATATTTCACAGATTTAGAACAAATATTTCAAAAATTTATATGAAATGAAAAATGAATGAATAGCCTCAGCAATCTTGAGAATGAAGAATAAAGTAGGAGGGATCTAAATACCTGATATCAAACTGTATTAGAAGGCCACTGTAATCAAAACAGTCTGTACTGGCATAAGAACAGGCACATAGATCAATGGAACAGAATAGAGAGCTCAGTAATAAATCCATATCTGTTCATAAATTCATATTTGACAAAGGGGGCAAGAGCATAAAATGAAGTAACAATAGCCTCTTCAACAAATGGTGTTGGGAGAGCTGGAATGGCACATGCAATAAAATGAAACTAGACCACCAAATTACACCATACACCAGAACAAACTCAAAGTGAATAAAAGACTTAATCATAAGCCTTGCTGCCCTAAAAGTCCTAGAGGAAAACATAGGCAGGAAAATTTCAGATATTCCACACAACAATATTTTTGCCGATATATCCTCCAGGACAAAGGAAATAAAGGAAAGAATAAACAAATGGGACTATATCAAATTAAATGCTTCTGCACAGCTAAAGAAAACATCATCAAAATGAAAAGGGAACCAACTGTATGGTAGAATATATTTGCCAGTGATACTTTGGATAAGGGTTTGATCTCCAAAATACATAAAGAATTCATACAACTCAAGTCTAGGAAGACGAACAATCCAATTTAAAAATGGGCAAAGGACCTGAACAGAAACTTCTCCAAGGAGGGCATATAGAGGGCTCAGAGACATATGGAAGGATGCTTAACATCACGAGCCATCAGAGATGCAAATTAAAACTATAATGAGATACAACCTCACACCAGTCAGAGTAGCCATTATTAATAAATCTACAAACAATAAGTGCTGGTATGGATGTGGAGAAAAGGGAACCCTAGTACACTGTTGGTGGGAATGCAGATTGGTGCAGCCACTGTGGAAAACACTATGGAATTTCCTCAAAAAACTAAAAATGGAATTGCCTTTTGACCCAGTATTTCTGCTGCTGGGAATGCACCCTAAGAACCTTGCAACACCAATTGAAAAGGACCTATGTACCCCAATGTTCATAGCAGCATTATTTACAATAGCCAAGTACTGGAAACAGCCCAATTGCCCATCAGTAAATGAATGGAATGAAAAACTTGGTACATTTACACAGTGGAATACTATGCAGAAGAAAGGAAGAATGAACTCCTACAGCTTGCAATACCATGCATAGAACTAGAGACTATTATGCTAAGTGAAAAAAGTCAGGCAGAGTAAGACAAATACCATATTATCTCACCTATAAGAGGAACCTAATGAACAAAACAAACAAATAAGTTAAATAGAACCAGAAGCATGGAAACAAGGAAGGGACTGACAGTGATCAGAAGGGAGGGTGGAGCAGGATAAGGGGGAAGGGTCTAGTCAAGGAACAGGTACAAATGACCCTGGAAATGGACATGGACAATAAGGTGGGGATTGACTGTGGTAGTGGGCAGGGGCAGGGGAAAACAATGGGCTAAAATTGGGGCAAGTGTAATAGAAAAATAAAATAAATAAAATCAAATTAAATGAAAGTAAAACATTTGGACTTATGTATATTTAAATGCTGAACTAGCTTATGTAAATTCCCAGACTCAGTGGGTGATTGTCTTAAGAAACAAAAATATTGAATAAGTGGACATAGGAATTTTTGTGCTAATGTAAAGAAAAGGCCAGAGAGGGAAATTACCAAAATATGAGAGACAAGAAAAGAAACCTCTTCATAATAAAGTCTGCTGTATTGAGGAAAGAGAACTATAGTCATGACTTGAACAATTCATGAATGAAGAATTCTCTTATTCATTCATGCCTTTGAAGTTTTATAATCCCTTTGTCCAAATCCCTTTCCCAGTAGGTTTTACCTCCTCCCTCTGTAAATTAAAAGTATCTCTTCCCTCATAACTGACCTCAGTGAAATCTCCTTTATAAATCTTTAATCATTTTGTTGGACACTCATCTTTCATTCATTCAAAACATTTTTGAATACTTAATATGTCGTAAGCATTGTTCTAAACACTGTGAATATAACGAAGAAAGGTTGAGTCCTCAAGAAGCTCATAGTCTAGTGGCAGAGAAAGAGACATCAATTGAGCATTATCATGCAATGTAATAATAATCCTAGACATCAAGAAACAGGATACCTGGAGCGTGTGGTCAGAGAAAGCTACCTGAAGAAGGTTATATCAGAGATGCATCATGGGCTGTAGTTGAACAAGATAACAAGAATTCTTACAAGTGAATAAAATAGGGGTGATGATATTAGATTTGTTCCTTACAGATATACATCTGTCACCTACACGAAAAATAAATAAAATAATGAGATAAAAATGGCAATATCTTATATAGTTAAATATAGTAAGGAGTTTACTTAAATTTCCAACTGAGAGACAGAACAAGCCTATAATGGGATTGTGGGATGGAGTGGAGAAAGGAGAGCACATTAAAAAATATTTAGGCATTAATTTAGTGATTTGTAGGATAAAGGTGCTAGAGAAGTAGACAGGGTCTAGCATAACCCCTAGCTATTCTAATTTGAACACATCTTTGAAATTGGTGAACCAGGATGAATCTCTTTCCCAAACTGCTTGGTGCCTCAAAGAAGTGAAGGCTAATTTTATGCTCCCATCTGGACCTACCACAAGGAGCAAGGTGATCTAGAAGAAAGCCTGCAGGTCCATGTCATGCCACACCCTCAGTTTGGGGACAATATTCCTTTTGATGGTAGCTACAGGGGGATGCCCACAAATATTTACTCTTTTGTTTCTCCCAATACACATTTTATGCATCAAAGTGAAACTGAATATTTCCATGGAAATACTGATAAATTACAACATGGTTGTCTTGATTTAAAAATGATGTCTGTGTTTCACTTTTGAGGGGCTGGTAATCTATTAAGTTTTTGACATGTTGATCATGAGTTTTCCATGTGGATATGTGAAACTAGCCAAGATGTAGCTAGATTTCTAGGACTCAAAGGGGAAGCCTGTGCTAGAGTGAAAGATTTAGGTCTTGTTAGCAGGAAGGTGATTGTTAAACAGTAAGAGATTATTAAATTAACCAATTAGAGTATGTAGAATAAGTCAGATAGCTGAGAAAAGAACCTTAGTGACATTTAAGAGACAGGCAAAGGAAGAGAATCTGGTGAAGGGAGTAGAGAAGGAACAGTCAGAAGTGAGGTCACTCCCAGTCTACCTGATGCCTTTGTGTGAATCACAAAAAGAGACCTCCCCTTCACAGCACTGTACTCCATCTACCAAAAAGTTGTCATACTACACTGATTTTGTTAGAGAAGAAAATGTTACTGCCATCTGCTGGAAAATAGTCTTGATAGATATAATAGTCTACCTTATTTTTGGCGTGCGCTGCTTTCTCTTAGATGTGTGACCTTGAGCAGTTTACAACCTGCCCAACTCTATGTGGCTGCCAGGAGCAACCAAGGAAGAGTGAAATCTGTGAACACCAAGGATATAGGACATTTTGAATGCAGTAGGGAGTCTACAGAATAATGGCATTGAAAAAGATCCCCTGGGTCAAGCAGTTGGGGGCTAACCTAGGTAAAAATCACCCCTGTAGAAGAGAGTTGGTTTAGGAAGGACTGCTAATGAGGAGAAAGAGACAATGATATAAACTCCTAACCTAATCCTGAAGAATTTGAATTGCAATAATAATAGCAATAGCAACAATAGCTAGAAGGTACTGGACACTCGTTACGTATTAGGCACTGTTTTAAGGGCTTTACATGTATTACACTTAAGTAACCATTTCACCTCTCTAGGAAGCTGCTATTATCTCCATTTTAAAGGTGATGAAAGTGAGGGCTCATAGGAGGTGGACAAGGGCACAGATAGAGAAAGCGAGGGTGATACATAGATATGCTATGTATCATAGAAGAAGATAACAGTTTTTAGTCTCAATGGTTCTCCCATTCCTGGAGGGACCTCATAAGGAATTCTGAGGGGACAGGCAGAGGGTAACTTTCCCAGAAGACCCACTTTGGACTCAGAAGGTCACAGTTCAATGTCAAGGTCTTTAATTTAACAATGAAGTTACTTTGGCTAACTCTTAACATCTCTGACTCACAGTTTCCTCATCAGAAAAATGAAGACCACTACTGCCTACTTTAACTATTTTTACAGTTCTTTTATAGTGATTTCCACAAAATGCCAATAGTGCCCCTCATCCACATGCTCATGTGTAATGTTAGTTTCCACTCCCTTGTCAAAAAGTAAGGTCTGTTATCTCCACCTCTCTGAGTCAGGGTAAGCTTTGTGGAGGGTTTTCCCAGTGAATATGGCAGATGTGCTTACAAATGAGACTACCAGTAGATAAAGGACCCTGGGGGCTGAGATGAGAGAGAGAGAGAGAGAGAGAGAAAGAGAGAGAGGAGGGAGAGAGAGAAAGAAAGAGAGTGAGAGAGAATGTGCAGCATGCTGATCAGATATTCAAGTGACGAAGCCTTGCAGCTCCTGACTCTGTCTCTTGGAATGCTTACTTTTGGATATTTCCTTTCACAAGCCAACACTATGCTTTGAGAAGCTCGGCTTCCTTGAAGAAATCATTTGTAGGTGCCCCAACCTACAGTCCCAACTATTTCCCAGGCCGCAGGCGCATCGGCCGCCTGCAGTGGGTGTGAGCCATCTTAGATGTTCAGTCTCACAGCCTTCAGAGAACCATAGCCCTTTGCTGCATTCCAATGGCACTGCAGGAACAATTTGGAGTCCTCCCCGTTGAGTCAAGGCAACCCACAGACCCATGAGGGAAAAAAGTCAACTGTATTAAGTCACCAAATGTTGGGACTAGTTTGTTATGCAATAATAAATAACCAGAAAACATTATCTTCCCATACTGTATGTCCTATGGTTCAGATTCTGTGGACCTCGTTTTTCTCTTCAGAAATAAGAAACAGGAGAAAAGAAATACTCTTTAAAGAAATCATAAACACCCGCATTTCTTAATATTATTTTGTGCAAGTGCTTTGCTCTACATGCATTCTTTTTATTTAATATTTTAACAGCACTATGAGGTAGTTACCTCTATTTTACTTACAAGGAAGGAACTAAGGTTAGAGAACTTCAGTCACTTTCCCAAGGTCACATAGTAGAAACTGTTAGACTGAGGCCTCACATGCTGGTCTGTCTGGTTCTAAGTTGGTATTTTTTAATTGGTACATCAGCCTGTCGTCCTAGTGTAATTTATTTATCAATCTCAGTAACTGAAATAATATGGGTTAGAATGAAATGACAGATAAAATGTCAAGTCCTTAACAGCTATCAATGTGTGTTATTCCTCCTTATACCTCTCATAGCATTATACACTGCAGGCATTTAATAAATGTTGAGCTGAATTTTCAAAATCTCATGACATTTTATATTCACATAGCAACCAGGAACAGGAGCGAAGGAAATAGGCAAATACAATAATTAGATGGGGGAAGCATAATGATTATCACAATATTATTACACTCTAATGCACACATCACTCAAGAGGGTCAAAAGAAACCATGCTGCTAGCTCCGCCATTTAAGCACACTTGATAAAGAATGTTGATGTTGGGTTTATCAGCTGGGTAAACTGGGATGCATGACTTGCCAGTACCTTCTCAGCAACTTGGCACTTAGAACCTTAAACATGGTTATAGCCTACGTTAGGCTATTTCTCTGGCTGTGCTCAAAGGGAAAGCACTTGGTGTTTCCTGCATCACCTCTGCACTTTCTGCTTCTAAACCTGTATTCATACACTTGCCATGATTTTCTATAGAAACTCCAATTGTCTTTTCACATGAAGTTTAAGTGCCACTTGCTTTAATAAGTTTTCCCCTAATGCCACAGCTGGAAGCAAACTTTCCCACATCAGAAATCCTTCTGCGTTTGCCTTCTCCTTAATATATTTTTCATTCTCCTTTGTATCTATTCATTTTTGACACATTTGTTTCCCCATTATGACAGTGAGATCATTAAGGAATGCTTTATTCATCTTTTAAAAAATATTTTATTTATTTATTATTTAGACAGAGAGAGAGGAAGGGAGGGAGAAAGAGAGGGAGAGAAATATTGATATGAGAGAGAAACATCAATTGGTTGCCTCTTGTATGCACCCCAACTGGGGACTAAACCTGCAACCCAGGCATGTATGCTGGCTGGGAATAGAATCTGCAAACTTTTGCTTTGTGAGATGATGCCCAACCAACTGAGCCACACTGGGCAGGGCTACTGTATTCATCTTTACAGCCCACATGGAATCTAACACACTGTTTTCCTTGAACATTGCAGATACTAAAGATTTGTTGAATGGACTCTAATAATTTTTGAGTTTTATGTTTACATAAAGCATTCAGAAGAAAATACAATCACAAATTGACCAAAGATGGCAAAGGCACATCTCATAGCGTGAAAGGGACATACATAAAGGAAGCAGGTTACTTCCACAATAATTTTAAAATGTTCCTGAGATAGAACTCAACACCTAAATTTTCCTAGTCATCTAAAGCGAAATTATTTTATCTTAATTTCAATAACTTTAAACTTAAAAATACATAAGAGAAACAGAGTATTAAAATTATTGCCTGTAAGCAAGACAATATGTATACAACAAAACAACAGGTCATCAGTTCTTGTGGTGTTTCTATTACTTTTTCCAAAAATGGGTTTATGTGTTAAATAACAAAACAGAAGCTACAATTTGCCAGGAAAAAATAGTCATCCACGATTTATATGATTTTCAAATTACTGTTATCCATCTCTACTGACTGTGTACCCACAAAATCAATGCCATCCATGTCTCTGCGATAGGCACTCTTTTCCTGAGTGGCTCTACAGTCTCCATTTCTATGCTCAGTCACTTGGCACATCCAGCACCATTAATTAATTCATTTCACTTGCCTACTGTCATAAGCAGAATTTGTGACTGTATTTGGAGTTAGGGCCTTTGAAGGCATGATTAAGTTAAAATGAGGCCATTGTTGGGGAGTACTTTAATTCAATCTGACTGGTGTCCTTACTATACGAGGAAATTAGGACACACGAAGAGATACTGGGGTGTGCATGCACAGTGAAATGGGTATGTGAATGAATAGCAAGAGGGAAGCCATCTGCTGGCCAAGAAGAGAGGCCTCAGAGATTACCAAACCTGCTGGCAAGTTGATCTTGAACTTCACCCTCCTGAAGTGTAAGAAAATAAATTTCTGTTGTGTATTTTTTTATGGCAGTCTTAGAAAACTAATACACTATACTTAGACCTAGGGGAATCAAAATGTAAGTGGACATTGAACATATCTATTAAAATGAGTACACTCTTCAGTAGCTTGAAACACAAGTTTATTTAACTGATTGTTTTTCTACAATCAGACAGAAAACTCCTTCATAACTCCTACTGATTCCGAGCCATCCTTATTGGATGAATAACAGAACAACTATCGGTGTAGTTGTCTCCTCACAATTTTTGAATACATATTTATCATCACATTGGTTGTTAAGTCTTATATGTGATATAACGAATTCAGGCCCTAGAGTCTGAGACAGACCACAGGCAAAAGCTTTCCTAGTTATTATATAGAGCCTCCTGACAGAAGTGACATAAATATTCCTGAAATGCTGAATTTTTCAAATGTGCTCCCATTGGGACTCTGCCTGTATTCCAGTCAACTTTATTAAATTTGGACAGATTTTTAGGCCTTCAGATAAAAAGAATGCAAGTCCTATCTGGTCATGATAAGCCAGCATAAATTAAGACACAAAATCACATAGAATTTCTTGGCATAAGGATCTAAAGCAAAAAACTATGAACATGTCAATTGCATTGACACTCAAGGTTATTCTCTCCATGTTTTATTTTATGTTATATTTAAATTCTTTTCTTAAATTCTAGATTCACCATTTAAGGCCAGTTTTGCCTTGACTTTAGTTCTAGAATAATATAAAGAAATCTTGAATTTTATCATTCTGGTCTATTATCCCTAAACCTAAGATGTGCCCTAAAATCCTCCTCAATGTTTCTTCAGGACTCCAGAAATGGATGCTACAGCACAGGGAACACGTCTCCTCCCCCTTTTGTCTTTCCTTAGTGTCCCATATAGGGCTGGGAATGGAGGAGGTGTGCATTAGGAAATGTTCTCAAAGTAAAAGACAGTCTCTTAAATATTTGCAGATTGCCTAATTAATGCACTTATTAATCCTTACTCTATTGTCAAATAATTTGATAAATATAGTCATTCAAAATGGGGCTTTGGTGACAAACGCAACTAGTGGACAGTCACATGGCTGCAGGGCGCAGAAGAGTTCAGCCACAGAGACCTCAGGTCTCCAGAAGATGCACCCAGGTCCTCTGTGGTGCCTGTTCTCTGCCAGAGGCCAGTGAGCCTGCCCACGCAAGTCAACATTGTCACAGGTACTTCACTTCTGGGGCCACAAGCAATGTTGCTGTTAGCTAAGGTTTTCAGCCTTTCCCATGCCTGTAATGTTATTTCTCTGCAGAGTGAACCTGTTTTCCTTGCCTCTCCTGGGTTGTGGAAATGGGTATAAAACAACTGACCATATTTTGCACCCTGTGAGTGTGGAACCTTGTACTGCATCCTACGTGATTAGTTAGATGCTATTATCTCCATTTTCTAGGTGGAGGAAATTAAGCACAGAGACAATACAATTATAGTTGTGATTTATACCTGATTTTGGTTGGGTCAAAAAACTAAAACTCATATGTCCCAACTTTTTAAAGAAAGTTGCATATGTGTATGCACTATTTATATAATATTCTTGGAAGAAAGGCTTTTCAAGGAGGGAGAAAGTTGTTGATTCAGGACTTGTGTGTATGTTCCTTAATTTCTTTAGAGTAAGTGACCTCAATTGGAAGCTGAGCATGTACATGCTTACTTTGCTATGTGCTACTAATGTAACACAAAGATGCTGCAAAACTGAAAGAACTGTGTTTCAAAGTTCACTGAAGTTCCCCATGTGCAAAAGAAAAGAAAACCCAAATCAAAAAAAAAAATGTGTTGTCGTTTGAGCTTTGAGTGGCAGTGCTATAATTATGTTCCTTTGTTTCTCACTCCTTTAGCAACCTTGTTCATTTGACTTGCTGTGTGCCTAAGAAAGCCTGTGGCATTTTGTGCTCAGGGAGAACTGAATAAAATTCCCCATGAGATGCAGATTTTTTTGTGCTATGTATTCTTATTTTCATGCTGGGATCATATTTAGGTGGTTAATTCTCCATAAAAAGTAGAAATATTGCCTACTTTCCCTTCTCAATCAAGAATAAAATTCTGCAACTTGCCCCAGTCGCTCTTATTTTATTAAATAGGGCCCTAAAGAATTTCATGATTATCTTTATTAGTTTGAGACTATATCCAGGCTTGAAATAATTCTAATGAAAAGAAAACTTCTATTAAAATATTCTAACTTGTTTCAATTGACCATATTACTGGCAATGGAAAACCCCCTAATAGCTAAACCTTTTAAAGCTAATCTACTTTAACACATTTTAAAGCTGATGTGCCATTTGAGATTTAGGTGTTAGCATGAAGAGTGTTTTGTTTTTTTCCTATTCTTATATGCACCTGTTATTTTGTTCCATCTTAACTCTTTGAAAGTGAGATAACTCAATGATATTCTCTAGAGTTGAATGAATGAATTGAAAACAAATTTCTATATCCAAACTATATTCTGCATTCAAATACTAATATATGCAAAAGAATATAGTGAAAAATGTATATTTGTGCAAATGATCTAGCAATGATAAGAATGAATCAATTATGCTTCCTTGAGGAGCACAAAATTCTTGATAGATAGAACATTTACATAATTGTGTTGATTTGGGGTGACATGGTAGAAAATGGTTGAAAACTAGTCGACCCAGGTTTCAAACCCAACTGCACCACTTTTAAGCTTAGTGAACTTTAGAAAATTATTTGACCTTTATAAGTTCTTATTTCTTCTTCTGTAAAACTATGATATTACTCACTTTGAGGTGAAGACAAAATATGGCATTGGGTAGAGTAGGCATTCAGTGCTGAAGGCTACCCATAGACATTTCAATACACAATTTTAACAATTATCAATGAAACACTAAGAAGAAAACTGAGATTTCAAAATTCAAGGAGACACTTTAAATTTCTAGAGGAGTATATTTGACTTCTGGTTGTGAACTCTCTTATAGACACTAATTTGAATATTCAGGAAAAAACATTACCTTCATAAGTTATAAATATTTATATTCATGGGCTAATTAAGTCATGTTGAAATGTTGTTAATAAAAGAGCCTGAGATAATGCTCTTATGAAGGCAGTCTTCTAATTATCTCCCCCCACCACCTAAAAGGGTTTTTATCGTCTTCCATCTCTTATGAGTTTTGGAAATTTTATATATCATGAACTCCCTGTAACTCTTTACCATAAATTGGGGGAAACGATAATGCAGACCAGCAGTATGATAATTGGAATAATTATTTAAAACAGTGCCTATTAAATGCCTTAAATATCTGGGACACAGCGTGTTCTCATTCCAAGTTAGACTTGTCCGGAATAAGCGGCAGATACGCCGAGACTTGTAAAGGCGCGGCACGCTCCACCACATTTGTTTGCCGTTCCTGTGGAATATGGCAATGTCACAGAGGAGCAGATGGCAAAGGAAGGCTGCTGAAGTCCTTCCTTCTTCGAGGACTGTGCTCCCTGCTGGAAATAACAATGTGGTGCTCTAGGAAGCCAGACTTGGCCCTGAGAGAAGAGTAGCACTGAAGAAGTACAGAACAGACCTCACCTTTCCTAAAGCCTTTCCTGAGAGAGTTCTTGTTTCTGCATAACAGGACTGCAGATGGTCAAAAAATGTCAAAGGAAATTAGCCCCATCATGATTGAGGTAAATCCTTTCAAAAGCTCAGTGAACGGTGGAAAGCATACTAGCACTCGTGATTTCTCATCTCTTAGAAACTCATTTTATAAATCCACACAAACAACACAACAAGCTATTTTAAATATAGAAGCACAGAAGGGAGGCTCTAAGTGGATTAGCCATATAACATCTTTACGATGCTGAAAGGGGAAAGAGGGCTCTTATAGACTAATTAGACCAGCACTTACCATGTGTGACAGACTGATGTTTAACATTTGCTGCAATGAGGGAGAGAAGCAGAAACAAAATTGTCCTATAAATAAACTGCCAAACTTTAGCATGCACCATGTTAAGAAATATTCGATCTTCTCAGCTCTGAATTTGTGTGTTTTGATTGTTACTATTTCTGTAGCTTTTGGAACAATTGTGGGTATCATAAGCACAATTCATTCATTCAGCAAACATTATTGAGCACCTATAGGATGCCAAAAACTGTATCAAATACAATAGTAAAATTTTACAAAGAAGAATAGTCAAGAACCTGTCCTTCAAGTGCTCTCGGTCTGGTGGAAGCACCTACAGGCCGGTGCAGTGGTTCTCAGAAGTGGTGAGTCCTGTGAGTGTGCTCAAGTAATGAACTTTGCGGGTGAGTCACAAAAACTCACCCTTCCCTCTGATCCCCATCGTATATTATTTTAGTTTCTCTGCAATTCAAAACATTATCTTAATAGAGAATGGGTTGCAAATCCAACCACCACAGCAGAAACCCACGATTTTACACAGGAGAATGTGTCGTCCCTATGATTACTATCTACCACATGTGTTTAGAAATTAGTTCACAGAGACTATTTGGTCTTACATCAAAGAGTTGAAATAGTCATTTGTCTGTGGACTTTTTGCTCTCAAAACTGCCTTTTAAGAAATTGTGTTTATGAATGGGAAACACCTAAGAAGCTAAATTAAAGAGGGTGAATTTAACAACTAAAATTTTATGCAGACCATTAGAGCTACCTTAAAATATTGTTTCTGTCCACACACATAAAGAAACTGCAAAGAAATAGAAGTGAATCTATTCAACCAAATTAAAATACAGGGTCTGACACAAATAATGTCCCTTATTTATTATAAAATCTTTTATTACAAAACGATAAGTATGTAATCTTATAACATAACATTATCATATTCAAGCACACCATATGATGTTTTAGATAAAATGTTCAAATTAAAACTATAAATTATTACACCCATATTATTACCCTACCAACCACACTCAAGCACGCCTTACTTTTGCCAGGCTCTGCATTATTCTATTTCAAAGAAATTGTGTCTGCTTTCTCTCCAGATTTTCACAATCAGCTGAAGTGAAACAGGAGAGGCATTATTTTTCTTCTTCTAAATCTATTAAATTGCATCTACAGTTCACTCTTGCTCCTTTTCCATAAGCCAATATATATCCTCCTTTTTTTCTAAGGTTTATTGTCTCACCTATGTCCCTATTACCACACCTTCTGCCATGGTTTTCACCTCTGAATGCTGCTGGGACCCCACTGTGTACTAATTAAATTGGAATCCCTCAGTGTGGGGGCCAGGCTTTAAGTACTTTCTAAAACTTTTCCAGGAGATTCTAATGTGCAGCCAAGATCAGAACACTGTCATCTCATCTTCTTTGACAGCTTACTCTACAGGTATTCAGCTACTCTAATACATCTTTTCAGAAAAACTATCTAAACCTTGAAAGTAAGGCCAAAGAGATGAGTAGCACATTTTAATATCATGTTGGAGCTAAGGCCACATAATGATTGCCTTGGAGAATGCAATTAAGTCACCTCATATGTTCACTATTGATCAAAAGCCCAAAGTCTAAGACTTAGAGAAGACACATCTTAATGTGCATATTTTTGTTTGATAGAGATCCAATAATTTCAGATTGGTAGCACTGATAACTACAGTGAGTTATGGCTTGTTGGTCATGAACAAGTTTTATATTTAACCCAGGATTATTATTCTAACATGTCTGTGTTAAACTGTATATGAATATCTTAGTTTCTCAGATGCTGCAGTGACAGGTTATAATATCACAGTTTTCTTCATTAATTAATGAATTATATAAAATGTTTGATTTTATATTTTTATTTGTGTTATGATTTTACCTTTTTGAAAATCATATTTAAATACATTTAACTTCTCTTCAATTTTTAGATTCTTCTCAGAGAACACTCTAAGATGCCAATGCTTATCTAATGTTGAAAATAGACTCTGAGGACTTCTGGCCAAGATGGAAGCATAGGTAGATATACTTTGTCTCCTTGCACAACCAAAAGAAGGACAACAATAAATTTAAAAACAAAAAATAACCAGAACTGCCAGAAAATCGAACTGTCTAGAAGTCCGACAACCAAGGAGTTAAAGAAAAAACATTCATCCAGACTAGCAGGAAGGACGGAGATGGACAGCTGGGGCAGAGAGGATGCATGGCAAGCCTGCAGCTGGCCAACCGGGGTGGACAGGGCAGCGGCTGGTGGACCAGGCAGTCCCACATTTGCATGCGGATAAACCAGGAGAAACAACTGGGGAGTGAGAGAGACCATGAAACCCTGGGCTCTGGTATGGGAAAAGAAAACCTCAAAACCTCTACTGGTAAAAACCTGTGGGGGTTGTAGCAGTGGGAGAGACTGCTAGTCTCACAGGAGAGCTCATTTGAGAGACCCACAGGGTCTTAGAATGTACACAAGCCCAC